>JAWDGP010004075.1:200000-202500 GCA_033675545.1 Elysia crispata | reverse complement strand
TTCAATGGTCACGTTTTCGACGACAGTGAGACACTGATGGCCTCGGTTTTTTTTTCGATGCACAAAATCTATAGGCATAGACACTTCATCGGAGTAAAGAATGCTTTCGTATTCACTACATAATTATGATCCCATCTGAAATTCTGATGAAAACAACAATTCAAAGGTACTTCAAAATTCATCTTATATCGGTATAATTATGAATGTCAGCATCGTTTTCACTTACTGCTCAAACGCCATTACGCAAAGAAGTACAAATATGTATACAGTGAAAATCAGTTTAGATCCTACTTTTTGTTGTTATCATTATTATTATTATTATTATTATTATTATTATTATTATTATTATTATTATTATTATTATTATTATTATTATTATTATTATTATTATCATTATCATTATCATTATATTATCATTATTATTATTATTATTATTATTATTATTATTATTATTATTATTATTATTATTATTATTATTATTATTATTATTATTATTATTATTATTATTATTATTATTATTATTATTATTATTATTATTATTATTATTATTATTATTATTATTATTATTATTATTATTATTATTATTATTATTACTATCATTATTATCATTATTATCTTTAGTACTCTTATTACTCTTATTCTCCTTTTTATTCTTTCATATTTTTATTGTTGTTGCTGCTGTAAATCTTGTATTGTTGTTGTTCTTGCTGTTATTGTTTTTCTTGTTCTTTTTCTTGTTCTTTTTTTTTTAACCTTTTTCTCTTCCTCTTTGTCTCCCTTCAGGATGTTTCTTTATTGGTTTTACTGCCTGAATGTCCATCTATTTGTTTGATTGGTTATAGAGCTGTATTTATCACTCAACTATCTCACTATCTCTGATCTTACCTCGATTTGTTAATGGAGTGTGTATGCTATCTTCCAATTTACGCTCGCCACTCAATCTAAACCTAGAGTGTATATAGCGAGAAAAAATTAATTTACACTACTGGCCCTCAGCGACGTCTATCGACTGAAGTAAATCTACATCTTATGATTGTCTTTAAACATAAAAAACAAAGAGACATGACGGCTTGAAACAATCTTGCTTTTAAAGCGCGGCACGACTTGTGAGTACAACTCACTACTTGCCCGGTGAATCAGAAGTGACCCACAGTCGTTCTGATTGTTAACAACCATGAGCTACCTCAAATTCTTATTTTATCCTATTGTAAACAGTAAAAACTGCATAGTGAGAATTTCTCGAATCAATCGCTGAGGTAAAAATAATCTGAACACTTTTTTGACGACATCTGTATAACCTCATTTCAACTTAACAATTATAGAACGATGTTGAAGTATAGATTCCAGCTCTATAGTGATACAGAGATGGTTGAATGTAAACTGTAATATGTGAATTCCGAATATGTAAACGCTTCGATTGAAATTTTCCTTAAAACCGAATCCTTCTTACACATTATACTTAAACAAGTTGAACCCTAAAAACCTTTTATAAGAAAAAAATAGTTGTTAGCGTCACTGTTTTCTAGATGAATATCTATTTTGCCTTGAGCATAAAGACGAGGAACTACTGAACGTACCACAACCAAGCAAGGTTAGACTTAAAGCGCACAAGCAATCTAAACAATTGCAAATTCTCAGAAAGAATGTAATGGGAATATTATTTTTCACAAAAATATTATTTTAATCACATTAAAGACAAATATTTGATTATCATTTTCTTAAAAGGAAAAGGTAAATGTGCTAACTGCTTCCTGTTAGCAAAACTAGGCAGAGATGGCAGGATCATGAAACTGAAAGTAGGCCTACAATGGCAGTCCTAAAATAAATCAAAAGTTTCAGATCTAGATCTAGATAGATCTAGATGTTACTTTAAGGTTTAGAATTTCAAGAGGATTTAAGATTTAAATTCTGTGTTTTAAATTATCGATATTTCTGCATTCTAGATAAAGACAATTTGGTGGAGGCATATATCTGGATCATATAAAAGAATAGTAATCAAGATTATTTATAAGCTTATTTGATGCACACACGCAGCCCAGCCATTCCTAGAACGGGTGCTTAAGCTTGTAGGTGAGACAAAACTAGAAAAAAATTTCTATACCATGTTGTAACGTATTTAAGATCCCAAGACTTTGGTTTATAAAGATTGAATGTTCAGCAAAACTCAAAACTTCCTGACTGTGTAGTTTGATATCATGCCGCCCGAAAAATTTATATTGTTTTAAAAGCTAGCTGGATCCTATGATTGCTATAAAGAAATTTGAAAGAAAATATTCAGGGGAATTTGTTCTGGAATTATACTTATATTTAATTCAAAATTTTTTTCTTTATCGCTTCGTTCTAAATAAGTTTAATTTCCAAACTTCAAATCACCTTTTTCAAATCTAGAAAATTTAGACCAAGATGCAATTCTACAAAAAGTTAGATTTAGATCGACTAGAACAGGGTTTAACTTTCATTTTAAAAAAATAAGCACATTGTAGAATATGATATATCTTAA
>JAWDGP010004075.1:182500-197500 GCA_033675545.1 Elysia crispata | reverse complement strand
GAAGCCCCCTCTCCCCTTATAATTGATAAATCATATAGATAATTCATAATCCTTTGTCACCATCTAACCTTCTAAATCTAGACTGTGGACAGGCCCAGATGAAATTATCGCCCCAGCTGCTGCAACCTAAGATCTTAATTTCAAAATTGAGCTCCGAAAATGACGGTTTTTCTTATGCTTTTCACAAACAAGTAATTTGTTCTACGAGTTCTGTAAACTTTAACAAGGAAATGAGGCAGATAAATGGTTTCATGGATGTAAGACAAAATGATCTAGGAATCTTCTCATTTTTGCACTTTATAGTTAAAAAAAAGGGAATGGGGCAAGTTGGTAATGAAGAAATTTTTTAAATGTGTTCTACATTCATATTGAAAACTAAATGCAAAGATATTACTTAATGGATTCATACTTCATTATACTATCTTAATCGGTTCTTCTATCAACTATTCAATGAATCTATGTTACACTTACTAGCTAAAGAGTAAAGTATTATAGATAAAAGTGTGCTTCTTTGTAAAAGAAAAGTCACGTATTTTGATAGACCATAATTAAATTACCATTTTAACACAAATTTTCTCAATAGGCTAAATGTTATTTTGAACTTACCATTTCCGTCTCTGTTTTCCCTGGTATATTCGAAATAAAAATAAGTCAGTGTCAGTGACAGAACTGCCTACAGAAACACAATTATTTTCTCTAGCGAATGCTTGAAGAAATTTATGTCTTGAAGCCCATAGATGTGTACTTTCAAACAGGTTTGAACAATAATGAACTCTAGTGAGACTAATCGACACGATTTTGTCGAAGATGAGCCCGCGCTGCTGCTAGTGTATTGCTCGAGAATGGCTAGTGCGCGTGCGGTGGGTGTGTGTGAGTAAAATCTCGACAAGAAACCAGCCTGAAGTAGATCCAGATCTAGATGTGGTGAGACTTGACTAGACACTTAGTTTGTGTTCCCGTTGTGAGCAAATTCAACGCTTGCCACAGCAGCGAAGGGGAGTAAGTGAGATACCCTATGGGCTAGTTGGGCGGAACGGAGTGTGAGGCGATGCGGGTCAGCAGTGTGGGAGGGCCAGTGAAGAAAAGTAACAGGTAGATCTTGCACAAATCAGTGCTGTTTGAACAGATGGGTGAAAAAGGGAATAATCTATGCATCACTAGTATAAAAATATTTAGTGGTGGCAAATTGAATTGATTTCATCGATCCTGAACCCATAGCAGCTGTCACTGTTTGGTTTCATAAAACAAGTAAAAGATGAGATAGAAAAAGAGACATACAAAATGAGGAAGATGGAATGCTTTAATACAAATACTCAAACATTAAGAATCGACTGTGCTTATGGTTAAAAAGAAGAAAAAGAGTTTTTAACATTAATGAATGTATTGATAGATAGATAAATCGATAAAGAGGGAGAAAATAGGCAGATGGGAATATAGAAATATAAATGAAATATAAATAGATAAAACCAAAGGGAGAGAAAATGTTTGTGTGTGTTACACAGAGAAATAAAAAAGGAGAAAAAAAATAGGCAGAAGACAGCCAAATACACAAGCAAGAGAAAGGCAAGTCAACAATTTGTGAAATAGAAAGAGAGAGAGAGAGAGAGAGAGAGAGAGAGAGAGAGAGAGAGAGAGAGAGAGAGAGAGAGAGAGAGAGAGAGAGAGAGAGAGAGAGAGAGAGAGAGAGAGAGAGAGAGAGAGTTATTTCTATTATATTTTTATTTTTTTTTACATTTAGTCTATAGCAATAGAAAATTAGTAATTGAGTTTTCTTTTATATAACCGTTCAAAAGATTCAAAACACTTTATATCACCACGAACAAATTGTAACAAAAAACGAAACATCACAGTTCTAGAGTTATGACATATACTTATCTTTATCAAATATTTCATTTGCCGTTCAAATGGTAAAAATTGAATGAAAATGGTTGAAAACATTGGTGTTAATGTACGTTCAATCTTATAAAAATCACACTACAAAAATGAAAAGAACTGTAAGGAAATTTTAACGATATTCTTTGAAAAAGAAAGAAAAAAAAAGTAAATAAAATTTTAGTTACAGAGAAAAGTTAAAAGAAAAGGAAAACAAAGAAAAGAGACCAGGGTGACTATAGAGAAATAAAAATGTGAAATAGAAAGCTAAGAGAAGAGAAATAAAGATAGAGAAGGGAAAAAAGAGAAAATGAGTAAACAGATAAGTGTAAGCAAGAAAGAATGAGCAATAGAGCAATTAAAAAAGATGAACAAAAGTTTTTTGGAAAACTGACTGCTTGGAGAGGAAAAGGAGGCTAAGACTATACCTCTAACACTCATTCCACCTTACAACTTAGGGTAATAGAAATGTAGATGGGCAGAGAAAAATGAATATAAGCAAACTAGTCTTCTTTCATACGGCGAAAGATCAATAAAACAATGAAAAGCTACTTACAAAATTCAGATCGATAAATAAATTGGTAGATAGATAGACGACCAGAAAGATAGATAGATAGGTAGACAATCAAACAAACAGACAGGCAGGTAGATACATAGATAGATGGATGGATAGATGAAAGGTGAATCCATGGGTATAATTACAATTGAAAATATTATAAAAGAGAAATTTATATGAACAAATATATGAGATAGAGAAACAGAGAGACATAAAGGAAGATAATGTAAGATGGAAAATCAGGTATTGACATATAAATCATATTTTGTTAGACTGATACACAAAAAAAAAAAAAAAGATGAAAGACTAAATTAACGACAGACCTCGAGAGAGTGTTGATAGATTTTAAATAGACATAATTACGAATAAAAATCCGAGGAGAATTAGGTTCATCCGTTTTTCCCAGCATTTGAAACAAGAAAAAAAGAAGTAAAAACGCGCTAACTGAAGTATTTCGCATAAAAACTGCCATTCTTTAACTAAAACTGCCAGTATGCCATAGTAACTGTTCTAAGAACAATATGGAAACTCCTGATGAAGTGATACTCAATGCCTCTTCAGTCTAGAATATAATTGACATAATTATCATTTTCTCTAAAGAAGAACGTCATTAAATCTTGAAGTACAATCAGAGCACAATGTCCTTCAAATTATTATAAAGAATGAAGTGGAAACAGCTTGTAGACTATTGAACAAGTATTCACTCATGGAACAGAAAACTAAAAATCAATGTTGTATTTAATTCGAATTGTGAAATTGAATTTCATAAATTCTAAGTAGATCACCAATATTTTATTTGCATCAGTTTTGCTTTTCTTCAAAGATACAGTTTACAATAACGATGCCAAGTAATTGTTATCTGAAATTGCTTTTCCTTCTACAGTATAAATATGTCTCAATTTATTTTCAATTACAAATTTTGAATGCCCCGCTGTTTATTTTTTGTTCTAACCACTAACCTTTATATTTCTTTTTCCTAAAAATAAACAATACAAAAAGAAAATAGATTTTAATTTTAAAAATTGCTTTGAGCTTAGCCAGTAAAAAATTACGTGAAATCTATTCATGGAGTTAGAATTCAAATAATAAAATCCTGTTTTATGTCTCTCGGATAATCGAAACGCTATCTCCAGACGCAAAGAAGAAAAGAATTGCTCAACCGATGCTAAAACTGTACGTAAATATTTTTTCTAGGAACTAAAGGTGCAAATGCTTTCACCCATGTTATGTTAAACGGCAAGCTGAAAACTGCTCCATTGATTCCAGAGAAATAATCTTTTTTTTTTTCCGGCCAAAAAAAAAAGGAAAACCGTATTGGTTGAGAAGAGTAATAGAAACTTCTAAACTACTTTGGTAACTTTGCCAGTGTTTAACTGCTGTTTACCTTAAGTGCCTCTTGGAAGATTAATCAATTTCTTACGCTTTTCAAAATAATTGAGAACTGCAAAGAAAAAAAACAAGACTGACATCACATCTGAAAAATTCAGTTGAGTTGAAATAGTTGTACGCGCTTTCTTCGACGTTGCATCAACTCACTGCCTATTGTGCCTCAGAGCTGAGCCTCAGGTTCCTTTTGTGTGCAGCTCATTGAAGTTCACAATGAGAAGTCAACATCGTGAAATTGGCATCGCCTGTTAGTTAAAGTCAGCAACTTTTTTATATAGTTCAATGCAAACCGAAAAAAAAACACACCCAGGTTCGAACAGGAATTCTGTCGGCAAAACTGCACATTTCAAATATCATGAAGTAAGAGTTAGACCCTACTTGTATTTTATCATTTTTCCTTGTAAAACCTTGTAACGTGTTTCCAACTCCATCACAGTTTGAATCTTTTACTGATTTTGCAAAACCTGTTCTGATTTTCAAACAAAAGACTCATTTATGTTTTCAATTTTTTTTTGTGCACATTTTAAGTGATTCAACAGCATGCCTTAGTCCAATGCATAGTAAAAAATTTAATGATGTTTGCCTTTTTATCTTCTTTTAATATCTCTAGTATAAGATTAAAAAGGAGAGGTAATCCAAAAACTATGAAGACGAACCAATTGAAAAAAACAACAACAAAAAATAAAGCATTGTAAGATTAAACAGGTTAGTCACGAAACAATTGACTTCTCTGCTTAATCATTTCAGGTTAGAATCAGGCTGTGCTATAGAGCCTAAATAATATTATACAACTTGACGCCTTGTAGATAGGGTTGTTCAAAGACCTTTTGCGAGGAATTATTTCTTGAATACCTACAGTAAACTACGCAATGATTCCTTTGATATCAGCTACAGTGTGGCTAATTTCTCATAACGAGATATTTATGTGTGTATATATATATATATATATATATATATATATATATATATATATATTTCTCATATTTCTTTTTTATATATACATATATATCGTTATGTATATCGTTATATATATATATATATATATATATATATATATATTATTTCATTCAAGTCAAATTATATTATAATTATTATTTTCTTTTTCATGTCGGGAGGAGTTTGACCTTTAATGGAGATTATCATAGAAAGTTCCACGACAAAGTCCTGCAAAACGTGTATTCTATATCAGCGTTGCCTGCTGGTTTGCTGTTTCTGTTTACGTTTCTCTCCTCCCTGCCTATTTGTTTCATTACTATTAATTTTGTACATATTCCATAAACTCTTTATTGTACAGTGTTTGGATTTGTGTGAGTGCATTTATATATCAATTCAAGTTCTCTTATTTCTCTGCTTTTTTGCGTTTGCTGAGCAAAGTAGTTTTGTTTCATTTTTCCTTTTATTCTGGGCTGTCAGTTTAATGTTTTCATCTAAATATTTTGATGCTTCACAAAGTTATCTAATTTTTGTCATGAATTAAAATTAACCACACTATTAAAGGAAGAAAACATGCTCAAAAACAATTGTTCTTACTTTGAAGTTTTTAGAAGAATTTGTCTCGAGATTCTACTAATTAACCCTATAATCTGGAAAATGGTGAGATTCATCTCGATGTATTCTATAACTTCAAAACAATTATGTCAAAGCAATCAGCCTCAACACCTTCATCTTACCTGGCAATCTATAAACAGACATGCTGTGCGAAAGTCGCTGTTTATTTGTGTTTATTCTCTTCAATTCCGCCCCTATGCTTTCAACGTCATTCTGAGCAGCAACCACCTAAGTTTCGAGCATATTTTCCTTGTGTGGAGGAAAGAGTTGAAAATTCTTTATACTCTATAATAAATATTTAAAATATTTTATAAACGTAAGGCCCAGGAATCTGTTCATTTTTTTTTGTTTGTTTGTGTGAGTGACTGGGGAAAGGTAATGTTTTTTACTCAAAATTGCTTCAAAACGTCCTATCCCTCTCTCTGTTTCTACCTGCCCCTCTATGTTTCATCTTATGAACATTTACGCCAATTTTATAACAATTCTGAAAACTGAAAAGAGAAGAAACTGAGAGAACACTACTCGAGGATATTTAGAAATCATCTTTTACCCTCCCCAATTCAGATTTTCACCAACATTGTACATCTATGGAGTCGGTAATTTTTTATCGACGCTAAGCTGTTCTTTTTTCCGGCTTCAAAGCTATAAAAACTGCTTCGAACTACGCTCTCAGAAAAATATATAAAATCATAAGAGTGTCAACATTTAAAATAATGACTAAATTTGATATGACTTGCTTAGTACAACTAATCAACATTGATTATCTCATCCTCTATATTCTTTTTCTTCCTTATCTGCCCCGCTACTTTACTTGTTTCTCTGCTTGCTTGTCTGTGTGTCTGAGAAGACGTTAATCTCTTAAACAAACTCTCTCTCTCTCTCTCTGTCTCTCTCTCTCTCTGTCTGTCTGTCTGTCTCTTTCTCTCTCTCTCTCTCTCTCTCTCTCTCTCTCTCTCTCTCTCTCTCTTCTCTCTTCACTCTGGATCGCAGAATCGGTGCTTTTTTGGCTAATTTAGTCGTAATGACTTGTTTACATTCTTGGCAACTGATCTAGCAATATTGGTAAAGTGCCCACGCGAGTCGCTGTCTCATCACTCTTGTAAATAGTTGTGAACTGAACTAACCAGATGGAGTAACTCGGGGCTTTTAAATATAAATAAGCTTTTTAAAGGTTTCTTCTCTTAAGAAAAAAAATCTATGGTTTTTCCAATTCTGACTATAGCTCTCTAACCATCTACAATGATCCAACTAGATCATTTTAAGAGGATTACTAAGTTTAGCATATCCCATTGTTACAAAGTATAATTATGTTCGAAGGAACAACTTAGCACCACATTATCTAAAACTGGTTACATCAACATTATCAGCAATTAAGACACTTTAAAGAAAATCACTTCAAGGTATTCATGATGTAAATTTCTTTCAAGAGTCAAAGTGCTCCACTGCAGCGAACATTAATGTTATCTTCCATTTTCTTTCCTTTCCTATTCTGCCGTGTTATAATAAAAGGACGTAAGCGCCATTAGGTTAGTTTCGAGCAATCGGCGAAAATGTGTTTGAATTTTCAAAGATCCGTTACACGTTCTCTTTTCAAAATTTTGCAACCCCATTAGTGTAAAACTGTTCTTTGAGAGTACATATATCTCTTGATGCGACAAAATCAATCATAAAATGCGTCGACACATGAAAGAAACTTACGAAAAAGCACATACGTCCTTTTATAATCTAATTCCACTGGTGTTCAAAAGACGAAAGATGAACGTGCACACTTACGTCCTCTTATCATAGATCCATGGCTCGATATTGACACATACAACCATTTTACAAACATACTTGTTACTAAACAGGAACGTTAATACTGTATTTGGAAACTTAATATTATGTTTTATTATCTTGAAATCTTCAAGAAAATAACAAAATTAGGTGCAAGTTTAGATACTCTTAAGTGGATGACTCTAACTGAAACATGGACAATTCTTAATTGTGAGAACATTGATTAAAAACAATTCAAGTAAATTTTGTACAGCAGATGACTGTATTAAAATGATGCGAGATAAAGATGGAAAATTAAATGTATTCAATTTTTAAGATTGAAAAAATATCCAGGTACATACTTTTATGAACTATCACAAAGTAAAAGGTGAAAATAAAATTGAATCAATAATAGATAAGAATTTATAAATGAAGAAAAGTGGGTAATTAGAATAAAAATATTATGTTCATAAAGATCAGAAAGATAAAAATGAAAATGAGGAGAATTCATTGTTGTGAGAGTTCTTATAACTATAAAATTCATGCGAACCTTGTCTAACTTCGGCCACAGAAATATTCGCTAGTATCAGACGATTGTATGAGCTTGTACAGACAGGCACCACTGAATCAAATGACTCTCTGCAAAATCAGTAGTTGTCTACCAGATCTGAGGAATCCGAAACCACAAGTTCACACCAAAATACACGGCGATTATCGGGCATCATCGGAACCAAATGTTCTCCTTTTTGGTTAAAGGAACACCTCTTGGCTGATTATAAGCCGTATTTTTTTCGGACAAGACGAAATTTTTCTTCAAAAATGAAAATGACGAAAATTCACTGTTGCGAGAGTTCTTGCAATAAATATCAAGAGAACCTCGTCTAAACTCGGCCACAGAAATGTTCGCCAAAATCGGACGATTCTCTGAATGCCTGAGCTTGTTTTGGTTCGTATCACTGACCCACTTTCTGAAAAATTTGGGTTCCATCACATGTGCCTTGCATGATGTACGATCAACACAATCAAAAAAGTCTCTAAAATAAAAAAAAACAACTTTCCTTTTCTTCCTCATTTGCTCTTCTATTTCCGCGTGTGCTGAATCGACCGACATAAAGGTGTGACCGCGTTCAAAATATTTAAGAGTAATTCATTCAATGTTGAGAGCATCCACGTTGTTCACGGCAGTCGGTAAAACTGGTAAGATAGTCCAATTCTTATTTTGGTCCGCACAGTTGTCAAGCCACAATGTGAGAGAACTGCAACCTCGGTTTTCATTGACAAACTGCCGAGATGTACTCGCGATGTCTTCGCCATGTCGGCCCATAATACCTTCGTGCCAGAGACAAGCCATATTGTGCATAACCTCGCATTCACGCTTCTTTGAACCAAATTTAGCAAAAGTTTCATTAAAAAGGCAAATGCAACGCGTAAAATTCACAGTCTTGAACATCTCCATGCTGGGGAGCATCATCAT
Organism: Elysia crispata; assembly: GCA_033675545.1. Taxonomy (NCBI): domain Eukaryota; kingdom Metazoa; phylum Mollusca; class Gastropoda; family Plakobranchidae; genus Elysia; species Elysia crispata. The sequence continues at coordinate 188,912 of JAWDGP010004075.1, read as the reverse complement.
CTTCTGAAGATCAGCATTTATAATCGATGAGCAGCTGGATAAGGACGGGCGGCGTCAGCTAGATACTCTGCCCTTGCCAGAAGTGACCTTTCTTTGTGAACTCTGTAACTTTGGCAAATACGACACTTAGAAAAACAATTGTTATTATCTTTCTTTTGGATGAAATATATCTGGCATTCTTTACATTCTTCGTTTCCAAGCTATGATCTAGATCCAGATCTAAACGTAAATCAAATCAATTTGAGGTGAAGACTTTTATTCAATCATTAACTTTTTTTTATCCAAAATAGTGCATTGAAACTTTCGTCGCACTTCGTACCTTTCGTAGTTAGAACTCATGCTGTGTTTTGAAGTGATGAATTTAAATGTTGTGCAGTGTGTAAGGAGCAGTCGATTGAACAATCATGGCAGTTAATACTAAAAGGATTACCAAGTCAAACGTAATACAAAAGCTTGATCCGGGTTAACGAAACGTAAAACATCGCAAAATGCCAAAACATTGTATGGTAAAAGGCCGAACGTGTGTCGCTAGCGCCTTCGTACCATGGAAATTTTCATATGATCAAAAGACGAACGGAGGCTCATACGCCTATTTATTGTATTATTTTTTAGCAAACTGTGGCATTAAGTACCTTTTACAATTTGCTAACTTTTTTGTTTGTAGAGCTACAGCAGCGGGACGCAGAAAGACAAGTGCGCCGAGGAACGGATATTCCAAAATTACTAAGAACTCATTTTTGTTTACATTGGCGCTTATGTCCTTTTACCGTCTCGTGGCAGTATTCCTCTAGGTTTCTCAGTTGCTTCTCTATTGCCTTCCTGTATCTGTCTCATTATCTTTATGTCTCTGTTTGTCCTGCCTTTATTTGCCTTTTAGTCAGTCTGCCTCTTCTATCTGGTTTTAAGGGTATTCCCTATTTTCAGCCCAAGAAGGAAAAAAAATCGGTATCGGATAATGTGTAAATAATTAGGAACCCATAAAAAAATTACAATGATGATATTGATATTTTTGCGGACGATGTCATATTTTCATGTTTATTGTTATTTCTCTCCTTCCTCTCTGTCTCTGTCTCTCTCTGTCTCTGTCTGTCTGTCTGTCTGTCTGTCTGACTCTGTCTCTCTGTCTCTCTGTCTCTCTCTCTTTTTCTCTCTGTCTCCTCTCCTCTCTCTCTCTCTGAACCCAACATCTTTCCCAATTTGTCTAAACAAGTCAGAAAATTGCTTCTACGTAAAACATAACCTCGTTCAAAAACAGAATTTTATCTTCAGAAATCAATTTGACACGAAGCAGGCTCTGCTGAACAGAGCAGTGTATATTAATTCTCTCTAATGCGATGAAGCATGTTATTACATTTGAAAAATGATCACGTTGCGCTGTCGACATCAGTGTTGAAAATGAATGGTTCGAGAAACCTTTGATAAGTTCAAAGATAATGGCTATGTTTTCATTTTTCTTTCCACCGGTGAACTCTTGTAATCCTCTTGTTTTTCTGTATTGATTTAGTGATACACAATTTGCGACAAGAACAAACCATAAAGGAAGTAAACAATCATTATCAGAATGTTGACATACGCATGATATTGTATTTCTGGTGGATACCGAATGAATGTTGACAATTTAAAAAACTCACAGACTTCATGGTAAGTCAAATTCCAATATTGTCGGGTTTTTTAATCTAAATCTGAAATTAATCTTTTATGGTTGAATCATACGGAGATAAATTAAAACTGATAATTTCTTTCTTTCTGGTAAAGTTATGAACAATTATAATTATGTTCAGTTAAACCTGCTAAAAGGGTGAAAGAGAAAGACAGAGGCAGAGAAACACACTGAGAGAGAAAGAGAGAGAGAGAGACAAAGAGAGAGAGAGAGAGAGAGAGAGAGAGAGAGTGCGAGAGAGGACGGGGGAGGGGGGAAAGGCAGTCAGACAAACAGATTAATGTTGCTGAAAGGCAAAGCAACGATATTAATGCCGTGACTTGAAGCTATGTCTTATCAGTCCGATGGCCAATGCTAATGTAGATTTGCAGACCGCTTGAAGGTGTGTGTGTGTGTGTATATGTGTGTACGAGTTTGTAATCAGCACTTGGTGTGTTTTTCAGACCGATCGCTAATAGAGTCCGAAGAGACGCCGATGATATTGCTACATTATCGATATGCAATCTCGTAACGGCAATTTCCACTTCGTCTTCTATATTCATCGCAGGAACAATGCCGTCGGCCCCTACGTCACTTGCTTACGTGTAACTCATTTCGTGCTCTAATCGAGGTTAGAAGCTCGGGAAGGGAAAAGTGTGGTGGATCTTATTTCGTTGTGAAGCGATATTGAAGATGGCGACTAAAGAAAGCCAGCCCCAGGGGAGAGTTTGAACGTTGATTGGAGGAATGATTACAAGAGGTTAAGAGGAAGCGGTGCGTAGTGGACCATATAGCTTCTTTTGATCGCTGAAGCTCTCAGCTTGAAATTACTTCTATTTTTTCCTTTCTCGGGTAGATTAAGAAAGTAATTACTTTCAAATGCTAGCCTTAATTAAAAATCTTGTGGAAAAGTCTCGAAGCTGCAAGTTTTGTTTGACATCTTTTTCATAATGAATGATACACTAACGAGAAGCAATGTATTCCTATAAAGAAATCATGATTTTTATCCTCGTAGGATCATAAGGTTTAATTAAAAGCAAATTCCTATTAATCTAAAGGCAAATATCATTAATTGATAACAAATCTCTGTGGATTTAAAAATACATTCATAAACTGCAATAGAGGCTGAGATGAACAGGAATTGTCGCTCCACCTCAATATATATCTCTACAACGATCATACGGATTAAAAGAAACAAATGATTATAACATTTATAAATGGTTAAAAAATAAGCAATGAATGTTTGATTGATACCACATGTTGTAGATTTTTTTTTAAAAAAGTAATCATGACACTCTCATAATACTCTGACAGAGGATTTTTTTTTTTTTTTTTTTTTTTTTGGGGGGGGGGAGGGAGAGAGAGAGAGAGAGAGAGAGAGAGAGAGAGAGAGAGAGAGAGAGAGAGAGAGAGAGAGAGAGAGAGGAGAGAGAGAGAGAGAGAGAGAGAGAGAGAGAGAGAGAGAGAGAGAGAGAGAGAGAGAGAGTGGGCGAGAAATGATAAGGAATTTAAAAATTCTAACGTAGGAGATTTGACATCAAGTCCGTCAAATTATCAAAAAACATCATTATAACTTTTTTTTATGGATTTCTAATTATTTACACTTTATCCGATGCCGATACTTTTTTCTTCCTTGGGCATGATAGGTTAAGCATAGAGAATACCCTTAAAACCATGGGCAAAATGATACTTAAATAAGCTGAAGAAGAAATCAGTAAAGGAAGGCAATAACAGGCGGCCTTTGACCAGCTTGAGGAGTGAGCTCAAGTGTTGACTGCGGCACTAGTCCGAACTCATGATGGAAACGTCAGTACCAGAATCCACAAATCGATAAGGACAACAGCAGGTTACGCAAAATTTGCTGCCCTTGTAATGATGCTTCCAGCTGCCAGATTAAGAATGTAGATTCAGTTTTATGTCGGTCTTTTCCCATCTGAGAGGGAAAGAAAATATTTAAAAAAAGGAAATCAAAGAACTTGCATTTAATTTCAAACCGTGACATTTGCAGTCTTCAGATGGGTATATAAGCCCTCTTGGTCTTTTCTTTAAATCTATAGAAAGAGTAACCAATAGTCTGAATAGATTTAGCATGTTCTCAAATACAGCGATATGGTTAACAAGTGAAAAATAAGTTCAATTGTATTTTTATGAAATGTGCAAAATGTACAAAATTAGATCCAAGTCCTTTGGGCATCATAAAAAATTATTCTCGTAATCATCATCATCATTATCTTCTTTTGTCGTAGCAGCAATATTACATATTTGAAAAGTGCAAAGAGGCAGAGTGAAAAATTCATTACAAGAAAAAAGGAGTGGCACTTATCTTTGCTGGATAGGGTGGTAGAGAAAAAAGTGTGAAATGTGTAAAATAGTAAAAGAAATAGGAAAAAGAGCAACTACTGAAGACAAAATGATTTTATGTCGTCTAACTAACCCATGCCAAAATAAAAATTGAAATTGTAACAAATTTTTTATCATTTTTTGAACAATTAAAAAGTTTCAAGGCGTATATATGGCATCTTTGTTCTATTTGAAAATGAAAAAAAAATGAAAAACGAAAAGCTTGTTGAGACTTTAGAAAGGAAGATTTGACAGCAAAGTTTTAGAACACAGCAGAGCGTGAAAATTATTTTTTTCCCTCAGTTTAGAATTCACTACTCGAACAGATTTCAGCGGTGTAACTCTGAATTTATGTGTGATTAGAGATTTGATATTTACTTATGATAGTTGACTTAGATATTTAAATGCATTTAAACTTGACTGATTTCTGTATATTTATCTAGCTTTCTAGCTATTACATACTAATGTGATCTATTTCATACACACGTAGTAATTTGGGAAAAAATACCTTATTAATGAAAAGCCACCCTGTTTCTCGAAAAAAGATTTATTTCACCTTGCTTTACGTTTTGTTTTTTTTTGGCCCCTTTTTTTTCTTTTGGTTGAAAGCAGAATTTCGAAATTGTGAAGTAGAAATTGTACTATATATTTTTTTAAAATCAGCATTATTCAAACATTACAACCTTCAAATACCTTTAAATGTGTGATCTTGTTTCTAATTCTCTAATAGATTGGGTGGTTGCTGGACTGGTTCATAAAAAGAGGAAGGCGGCTGAAGAATGGGCAGTCCGGTAGAGAGCGGAGAGCGTTGAGCACCGTAGGACAAAATCATGTAGTTCTCATATTGACTCAAGAACATCACGAACAAGGACCCTACATCTCAGAGCTCTGATTATTCTGTTTCCGGCCTGGAGGTCCTGTTACACTCGACTCCCCTTTTCATCGCGGTGGTGGACGTGGCTGAAGAGGATCTCAGGCCACTTGGGTTTCCTCTCGAACCAGCGGTTGTCTGACATCTAGACGGGCCAAATTTCGACCTGAGGAAAAAATCTGATGTTTATGAAACTAAGATGTATGTAATAATAACAAAAACAAAAATTTTATTCTAAAAACTTTCTTAAAAATACAATTGTAGATTGTTCACGGGTAATCCTTCACAAATATATAATATAGCTTTACAAATATAACATTTCAAAATATTTTATTCAGGAAAGTGTTTTTATTTTTTTTTTTCAGATTTAATCTTTCGAAAAGGTAATAGCTGCATGCATTTTTTTACAACTAAAATTTACTTCAGGAAGAATTGAAAGTCTTTGACATAGATATGTCAGCCGCGCTTGACAATAGTAGGGACTACTTTATCTGCAATTTTAAATCAAATGTGAACTCCCCACCCCGCATCCTAAAAAAGAAAAAAAACAAAAAAAAACTACGAGAATTGGAAGAATTACTTGGTGTTACAGCAGTAATTAACATTTTGTAAAAAAAAATATTCTAAAAGACTTTTAATAAATTAAAGAAAACAAATAAAAGTTTATAGGCCTAGGCAAATTTCATAGAAAGAAATCAAATCAGTGTTAAATAAGTCAATGTGAGTTACTTTTGACAAAGTTAAACCAAAACTTGAACTGGATCTCTTGGTATGGAAACTATAAAAAAAGAATCAAACCAGGGCCTCCACGGGTATTGAAAACTTTTTTTTAAAAAAAAGCTAAATTAAATCTAACAGGTCCTTCAATCCTTAAAATGGAGAGACTGATTGAAGCAGAGAGAGAAACGCAAAAATGAGAGATATGGACAGAGAGAAAGAAACAAGGACATGAAAACAGATAGAGAGCAAAGACAGAGAGATAGGAAACAAGGTATTTGATCAGGCGATTGTCAGGTAGGTATACACCAAAACCTTATAACTATCTTAAAAATATATTCAGTTACTGTGTGCCAAGAAGCACTGGAGAACCAAACACATCCATCATGGCTTGGGTTGTAGAACAATCAAATACAGTACAATAGCGGCGTCATCGTGTCGCTTACTGAACTGCCATAAACAATACCCTATTGGATTTCTTCTTTTCCTGCCAACTCTTTTATTCCTCTATAGCAGCCGTCTAATCATATCCGGATTTTCCCCTTCTATTCGCATCGTATCGATTGAGACAATAAGATTGGCGGCCTTTAGACCATAATCCGTTTCTGCCATTCATGTCCAGTCATTGAAATGGAATGAAGCAACATAATTATACGGTAGGGTCGCTGAGAAATAATTCACTCCATGATTATTTCGTGACTTTTGTATTCCTCGAGATTTATTCCATCGAAAGATTGTGGGCATTTTTTTAACAGTTTTGTCTACTTCAATTTAAGCAACACCTTCCCTTAGACGTGTTACATACTTGCACTTTGTCAGATGAACCCCAAATGCTTCTACTGATT
>JAWDGP010004075.1:95000-177500 GCA_033675545.1 Elysia crispata | reverse complement strand
ACGGGTACTTTAGCTACATCTATAATTAAATGAGCTCTTCACTTCAACTTAGATATTGCTTTTTAATATAATTTTCAGGATCTAAATTCTAGAATTCGAAATATATTCGAAAGGTTGAATTCATTCGCTAATCTTCATGTTCTCTTTATTAATTGCTCACTAAGAAGTCTTGGCGTTTAATTCTGAAATTATGCAGAAACAGATATAATCATTTTACTCACCAGTTAACTTCCATTGAAAATAATTTAAAATATCAATCTTTAGTCCACTGCTTTTAAAACTTTATTATAGATCTTATTCAGTTCTAAATGCAAAATGTTAAATTTCTCGCGTGGTGGAAAAAAATTCAGTCAGTGGGTAGTTTTCAGCTCCTTACCCTTCAGGCTCATGAATTTTTTTTTCTAATTATGTGGCTCCGAGGTTGACGGCATTCTGTAGCCTATAAATTTGAATGTGACTTGTTTCTAGAGTGGAAAAGAAAAACATAAAGGACCCTGATTTAGAGATGAGTAGGGAAAAAGACGACTAAGTATGAGTGTTCTTCTATCAAACGCAATAACTCATATAGGAGATCTTTATTGAAAACACTGATCCATGTAGGCAGTCTGTCCTGACTTTATAAGATTTGAAGGACAAAAACAATTGGGGCCGAAACCACCTCCTGACTGAAATGTGCATGACACATTTTCAAGTGACCACAAATAGAGCATCCGTAGATTAAAAAAAGTTCCTTACCATAAGATATTTCTTTAAAGATCCTCACACATACACAATTAAATGAAATAGAAACACTTGTAGAGTGATATACTGTGTAATCAAGTTTGCTTTTCCTGATGGAAAAGAGGCAGATGGAGCTAAGATATGAAGTTAAAGCATTATCCAACATTTACTTATACAGGGTGGAAAAAAATCAGACTATAATTAAAAAAGAAACAACATATTACTCTAAACTTGAATACGTTTCTAAATCGACACTTTGTGTTTGATGATTTTAAACAGAGCGCCTCTTAACAAAATACGAGTTTATATTTCACGCCCTTAAAACTTTTCTGTGCTAGACATAATTGAATATTGCCCGGGGTGTCAAAAGCAGCTGTTTGGAAAAGCCATTTTGGGACAGAAAGCTGGACTGAATCTTAAGCAGACTGACAAAGTTCCTCGAACACAGCAAGTCTCAAGAAGTACCCGGTTTATCTTAAAATAAAGCAAGAGGCAAGTTTGTGACATCTTGATAATGTCTTTTCATCCCAATTATGCACTACTTCATTTTAAACTTTTTTTTTTTGGGAGGAATTGATGAAAGTACATGATTTATTCTCACTAATTCTATGTATACAAATTTTAAATGAGACATAAATGAGTTAATAATTTGATTCTTCTAGACACAAATCATAAAAATGCTCGAGAGTCATCTAATCAACCCACTCGCTGGCTGGATTAAATTTTTCTATCACTACGTTTACTACCGCAAGATCCACCGATGATGATGATGATAATAATAATAATAATAATAATAATAATAATAATAATAATAATAATAATAATAATAATAATAATAACAACAACAACAACAACAACAACAATAATAATAATAATAATAATAATAATAATGATAATAATAATAATAATAATAATAATAATAATAATAATAATAATAATAATAATAATAATAATAATAATAATAATAATAATAATAATAATAATAATAATAATAATAATGTAACATTCGTCTGATAGAGAGGAATCTTCGTGTAAAGACAATCCTTTTTTTTAAAACAAATGGCAAAATAAATCTAACAGACTCAAAGCAAAAATGAATTAGAGGCATAAAATTATGCAAGTCAGTTTAAAAAAGGCGAAAAAGAAGAAGAAAAGCAAATTAAAAAAAAACAAACACAGTCTGTCTTTAATTAATCTAAATTTTTTTTTTGGATCAAATAAATAGATCAAAAATATATTTGTAAACAGTACAAAATGGCTGAGTTCTTGTAGTTGGTCTATAAGATCATTTCTATAAAGATCATATGATTGCATAACTTTACCTTCATTCCCTATGAACATAACTAAGTGTGAAGCAATAATGCAATAAAATAGGAGACTTACATTATTTTGAGTTGTTCGCAAAAGAGTGTTTTTTTTTTTAACTATTTCTATTGGCAGCAACGTTTGGTTAAATAGAGAGATTTCGCTAACATTGCGAAATGAACCCAAAAGATGCTTTCCTTGTTTTTAGCTTTTTTTTTAAATTTTGTAATGAAATTCCAACGGGCGGGAGATCCCACATGCACAATTTTAATTTACTCCATAATTGAAATTTAAGAGTAAATTCTTCCAAGTTCTATAAGTCTTTACTGAGACTTTTTTTGAGAACATTCAAATCAAGCTGCTAGACATCCATGCCGAGCTAGCGCGGTATCTGGGACGTAAAGCCCGTCCTATCAAAGCGTGGATAAATACAACAACAACAACAAAAAAATGTAATTTCAGCGTCGCAGATTTTTAGCCCACTTGTTGGCAAAGCAAGATCAAATAGAGAATTTAGCGCAGTTACTCTCATAAACGTCTAGTACCGGCAGAGTTTCTTCTGTTTGCCATTATTCAATTTTAATTAAAATAATAGGGATGCAAGGGTCAGAATAATATCTTGATTAAGAAAAAAGATAGCTCACGAAAGGAAAATTTAATCAATCAATTTCGGGGGCACTATTTAATAGAGATTATCGCATTTTGTATTTGATATGCCTTTTTTGGCATTATGTTATTAAAGTTTTCACTCTTAATATTTTGTACACACTGGATTGACCAGATTCTTTTCTTTTCTTTTTTTTTTACTTTTAACCAAAGGATCCAAACAAAAGTTTGAAATGAAACTACGTTTATGTAGAAATGATGTTATCAAGATGTCACATACGTGCGTCTTTATCTTAGAGACCTACTTCTACAGACTTACTATAATCGAGGAATCTGTCAGATTCTGCTTAAGATTCAGTTCAGCTCTGGGCGAGACTGGCTTTTCCAAACAGCTTTGTTTTTTTGGCGGTTTTTTTTACAGCAGAAGAAATTATCAATTATGTCTAACACAGAAACATTTTACGAGCGTGAACTATAAACTGGGAAATTCTCAAATGGCACTGTCTTTAAAAAAAATGTCGATATACAAAATTTATTCAATTTTATAGAGAAATCTGTTGTTTGTTATTTAATTATTGTTGTTTATTTCCAGAGTAAGTAAATGTTAGATAATTCCTATATCAGGCTTAATATCTGATCTCCATATGCCTCTCTTCTACCAGAGAATCACGCATGATTAGCCAGTATATCTTACATTGTAAAAGTACAAGAAAAATCAAAATAACTCGTTTCATACAAACTGACAGTGACAATAACTTCTACTTTTCATGTTCGTTCAACTTAGCCAAAAAGCAAAACTAAAAGAAAATGTTTCTAATCTTTTACATTTTAGTTGGGATAGAAGTAACTATTGAAAACAATGATGGTCACGTAATACTTTATTTTGAGTAGGAATTTACCAAATGAGATGAGATGAGCATATGAGTATACTTCCTTTTTTTCTTATGCAAACTCTGGTTTAGGCAATAACTGTTTTGGGTAAAAACTTTTGGGCAAAGGTGTTGCTTCCTCTAATATCTTCAACTGAATGATATGCCCGTAACTGCAAATCTGGGATGAGATTTTGTTAATCAATGTAATATCTTCTATGTCTTTTCCATGTTTCATGTTATTCTAAAGATAAAGAAAAAAAATGATTCAGCACATGAAGTTAATTATAATATTTTAAACATGACACAAGAAAGACCACTAAAACACCAGCTTTCATGGAGACTCAGTTTGCCAATTTATTGCCAACTTTTTATCTGTTTTATAATTGGACGTGTGGATGAAGACTACATAAGATAATTCGGAGATTGACAAGTAATCAAATTGTATGCATAGTCTGTTGGATTTCTGGTGTAGCTCAACGCTCAACAGCTATAAACACATAGCTGAGTCCAGAATTTTTACAATAGTCTACCATTAAAGGTCGTTAGATTTGGATTAGCTGTATTTGGAAACTCTCCAGGCATTTGGTGTATAAATCTCATACAATGAACCGCTGGGTTTGTTCTTACTGTTCCCTATGTCCCCCGCCGGGGATGTAAGCCTTATTAGCCGGCTCAGTGTTGTCTCTGCTGGATTTATTTTAAGTACAGCCATGATCAGAATGAGATAAATTAGCGTCTTTTATTCTTAAATACAAGCCCCAGTTTTACAATATCATGGCATCGCAGCAGCAGGAAATCGACTACATTGATGAACAATTTTACCTCAGGCTATTCATTTATTTCCTAAAGAGTTTTATCACATTTTTATATTATCAAAGTAGGCTACAACCTACAAGCGTCTCACCATAGCATGAGTTCATTATCAGACTTCTCCAACAGTTTCTATACCATTTCTTTGTGTGTTTTCTATTTCACTTCATTGTGTGTGTATGCGTGTGTATTGGTCCACAAAATAAATAGCATATGCTAAGAAACTTCATTCCTTAATGTGCAAACACTAAGGTTACTTATTTCCCATCTTCGATCTTCCCTATCAAACATGGGTAATGGGTAGCTTTGTTTCTCTTCTAAAAATAAAAAATACAATACTTTTTTTCTAAATTAGGCAGAGAGGAAAAAAAACAGAAATCTGATTGTTACTAGATTTTTCTTCGATCGACAGCCCCTCTACTATGGTCACTTGAAAATGTCAGTCCATCCTCTATATGTGATGTATCCTTTCTCGGTCGATTTAGTTCAAAAACGTAATGACTAAGAGTTTCTGGATGTCTATTTCTTTTTAAAAATTGCTCACGTTTTGATCCGTAATTTCTTCGAAGATTCGTTCGGGCTGTGAAGAGTGATATGCAAACACGCTGACAGACATATAGACACACACACACGTTGTGCATATTTATAATTTAGATATGTTTGCCTTTTCCTCGCCTTCTCTTTTCTTATTCACTCCCTATCAATCTTATTATATCTCGTTTTTATCATCCTCAATTTGTTCTCTTTCAGACAGCTTTCCTTCTTTTCCTATGCCGTTCAACCCAAGTATCTTTCTTCTTTTCTGTGTTTCTCTCCCGATCTGCCTCCGCCCACTCCCTTTTTCTCTATTTCTTTACACAATAAATAACTTTTATTTGACATACGACGACTACAAAGAGAAGTAAAGAGACACAGATAAAGTAAAGTTTCACGCATGCGAATAATCAAAAAATTGTTGGATGGAGTTTGCTAGATTTAGAGAGACACAAAATCTGATTCAGCTAAGTTAGGCAGAGAATTGTCCGCTCAGAAAATCGAGTAGGCGGTAGAAAGAGGAGAAAGGTCGAATGCAGGTTATCCATCGACAATCTACGAGATGGTGACATGACAGGAAATAATACTTGACCCACAAAAATGGCAGGTCTCTTTTGCCGTTTGTCCAAAAAGCCGTGAAGGTTCATATTTTATAGGCCTATTTCTTTCTTTTCATCATTCATGACAGTTCAACTCGTTGTTCTTCAAATCTTCGATAAATGATTCAAAACTCTGCTTGTTCGCTGCTCTTTGCGAAAAGGAAAGTTATAAGCTGTTAATGGTGGAGGAAAATGTTTGAAGTCTCTTACAACAGCGTTCATGTTAATTATTCAAGAGTTTTTCATGGGGCGAGGACCTTAAGAAACAGATAAATCAGTTATATTGCTTTTTGTTAAATCTTTCCTAAGCCTGAGGAAACTCTCTCTCTCTCTCTCTCTCTCTCTCTCTCTCTCTCTCTCTCTCTCTCTCTCTCTCTCTCTCTCTCTCTCTCTCTCTCTCTCTCTTCTCTATCTCTCTCTCTGTCTCTCTCTCTGTGTCTTTCTCTCTCACTGCTCGCTGTCTTTCTCTTCTTTTCTGTCGTGATTTGAAATACGAATCTAGTTAAGTTGGTCTCATGGTTCCTCTTTTACTCTCTGTCTCTTTCTCTTCTTGTCTCTTTCCCTCTATGCATTCCCTTTCTCTCTCTCTCTCTCTCTCTCTCTCTCTCTCTCTCTCTCTCTCTCTCTCTCTCTCTCTCTCTCTCTCTCTCTCTCTGTCTCTCTCTCTCTTTCTCGGAATGTACGAGCTCTTATACCTTGCAAAAATGGTTTTTAAGTTCATAAACTTACCACACACCGTGTATTCTTCACAATAAGTTAACGATTCAATTTTGAAGTTAAGTGTAAACCCATTAAAGACTTTCAGCTAAAAATTATAATTTTTCCACTTCCTGAATTTTTTTTTCAACCCCATTCTTTTTGTTTCTTTCTTTTCCTTCCATTACTCACTGGTTTCCCCAACAGTCAAATCAAACGACACAAGAGCTAGAATAAATGGCGCTTATATTCTAAACCCATCCACTCTACCTCGAAAGCTTTATTAGATTCTTGAGGTTCATGTTCAGAAAAGACAAGAGTCTTCTCTGCCAAGGTAAAGGGAAAATAATTAAAGAATGATTTTGTTGAAAGAAAAAAAATCAAACCTTTTTCAAGTTAGGATCAGTTAGTGACGGAGAGTATTATCGAATGGTGTTATTTATTTAATATTGCTTATGTAGACTTACAATTTTTTCATAACCGACATAGCATAATTTGCATAAGATTTAATTTTGTAAATGTTTATTTGACTTAGCTTTTCATTTATCAAGGTTTAATTTGAAAAAATAAAGAGATTCAATAGAAAGCAATAATTCTGAACTATAATGTAGAGTTCTGTTTGACGTACTAATTATGCAACGGTTTTGTTGCAACAAGTGAATATAAATATTGCTATTCTCAGCGGTGGCAGTTGCCCTCCTCATTCTTGTAGCAGTCTTGAATCGATAAAGAATTTTTTTTACCAACTTCTTTGAGCACCGTGCAATTTTTTTTTCATTTGACACTAACGTGCCCAATGTTTTTTTCTCTATCATTACAATACAAACAAATTTTGTTTAAAATCACATCCTGAAAACTTTTGGGACTGGAGGACATCTTTTACTCTTGAAGATAATTTAGATCCGGTATATATTTATTCATTTTTTGTAATTCATTATTTATTTTTAAAATAAAATTAGATAAAAGATTATTACATTTTCATTGATGCCATTACTCTTGATACCCTTTACGCCATCCATTTATTGATGAAATAACTGCAGCAACAACAGCAGAACAACAACAACAACAACAACAACAACAACAACAACAATAATAATAATAATAATAATAATAATAATAATAATAATAATAATAATAATAATAATAATAATAATAACAATAATAATAATAATAATAATAATAATAATAGTAATAAATTATAATAGTAAAATAATAATAATTATATTTTTGCAATGTTAAAAAGAGTCCATCAAACCAACCCACAGAATGGCAAGAAAAAGTAGATGAGAACAAGAACAGCATGCCAGACATACGAAAAATATTAGTAGACAGACATACAGAACGAAAATAAGACATGGAAGGAGACAGATTTGGTCAGCGTCAGATGGAAGCAAAATTAATGGTCTAAACTATATTTCCATTGCCATTGTCATTATGTAAAATGTTACACTATTATACCTTTACCGTTAATCATTCTTGAAGCGTGCGCTCTGTTATTCTTCAATTAATGATTAACATCAAGCATAATTACCACATGAAACAGATGGATTAAACTTACGGATCGAAATGTATGAATTTTTTTTTATCAAAATATTTCGGATTTTTTGCAGCGTTTGTAGCCGCATTAGATGTAAAATGTAAAGCTAAAATCAGCACCTACAATCATTTTTATTATAATTAATTTCTTGCTAACTATTTTGGATCGTTTAAGTAATGATAAAGGTTTTCACTAAAATTATAACTTCACCCCAAGAAAATAGAAGTTGAGAAAAAGTGGAATTCAGTAACAGAAACTTAACATCCCATCGATTGCGTTTCCTTTTTTGATAGTAGAGTAAAGAATTATTTTTATTGTTGATCTTGAACACTGATTAAAAGATTTTTAAAATCTTTCTTCATCGTTAAACGCTGTTAGAAAATCGATCCCGCTTGGAACCTTGGTCGAGAGAGGACAAGTGTTAATGGCCACGTGAAAATGTCTAGCCCGAACAAAAGAATTCGTTATCTTTACGACGCCAATGCTTTGTGCATTGGTTAAGGTTCGATCAATATTGAATGTTCGTAACTCACTTCTCAAACCAAAAGCTTGTGAACGTTATCAAGGTCTGTTGAGGTCCTAAGGTGTTAAAGAAAAATCTCGGAATCTACTCTTCTTTCTTGGTCAATAAAAGCCTTTTTTTTTTACATGAAACATATAGGCGTCAATATCAATCTAGTATACTCCAAATCATGTTTCGGGTTATTCATGGTTTTTACTGATTCGCATGGTTACCTAAAAGCCATCGGCACTTGTTTGGTGTGGGTATCTGAGTTCTGGCATTTGATAGTTTCGTTTTTAAAGCCTGTCCTGATATGCTCTTATAAAGGTGGTCACTGTATTTGTAGCTTTAACAAAGTCTTGAATATAGCAATGATGAAACTGCAAAATTTCATAGAAATAAATCCAAATAGAAAGCAAAAGCACCACACTTGGAGGATAACTTTGTAATTATAAAGGATTCAAAAGGACGCGTGTGTGTCTATAAATAGTATAATACAGGGTCTAAAAGGAAATAGGCACACAACTTTATAACTACGGGACAAAAAAGAAACAACACAACTATAGATTAAACATGTAAAACTTTCGCTTTGATAGCTTCGTCAGTAACGATACAAAAACAGGGAACACTGACATTACATTGCTGACGAAGCTCTTAAAGCAAAACGTTTATATGTTGAATCTATAGTTGTGTTGTTTCATTTTTTGTCCCGTAGTTATAACGTTGTGTGCCTATTTCCTTTTAGACTCTTTACTATAGAAAGTGATTCCTTGAAATACAGGACAATACATAAAAAGGTGTAAAGTGAAAGATATAAACAAGTAAATGAGATCTTTAGACAACTAAAAATGGCTCTTGATTTGATTTTAATAGAGGTCATCATCATTGTTATCCCAAATTTGACTAGACTGGCGACAGCACCATATCAGAGGCAGTGTGATTCATTAGCTCCTTTTGCTGTTGTTCTTGATGCAATAATGCCAGTGTAAGACAAATCAAAGAAAAATCTGAATGGTTTCTAAATGAGAAACAATCTAACTGTTTTACAACTTTTAATTTATGTTTTGAACATCAACCAAAGATGATGGATTTGCAGTATTATTTCAGTAATGTTCTTTTATTAATTATCAGAAACAATTTCAGACTTCCTTTTCACTTTCG
The DNA here is from genome assembly GCA_033675545.1 of Elysia crispata. NCBI lineage: Eukaryota > Metazoa > Mollusca > Gastropoda > Plakobranchidae > Elysia > Elysia crispata. Next base: position 168,158 of record JAWDGP010004075.1, on the reverse strand, counting down.
ACAAGCAAGCGTGTGCCATTGACGTTTTCTTTGATCTTTGATACTGAAAAAACTTTGTTATACTCAATTAATGATCTTCTTAAAAAGATGTTTGAAAAACAGTTTCGCAACAGGGTAAGAAATACTGTTTCGAGTAGCAAGGCGGCTTGCAGCTTGTGCCAAGATGTCCAGATACTGCCAAAAGTCGACGTTTTATGATCTGTTTAAAAGATTTAAACTGTTTGACAGCTTCTGAACATCTCTCTATGCTTTGAAAGGATAAAAATTGTGACAGGCAGACTTTGCAGATCATTTTTAAACTATAAATCTGCTTTACATTCTGTTTCGCATCAGTCTTATGTTCTCAAATTGCCACATATAAGGCAGTATTCTCAATCAAAGACATGCAGTCTAAAACAGTCTCTTTGATTCGATTTGTACAGCGTCGATCCACACTTTCTAATTTAAGTTTATTCAATTTGCACTTGTTTATTTTCAATCTCAATGTTGTCGATACTAAACGAATAAGTATGGAAGTCTGGAAAAATGAAAAAAAGGGTAGTCTGAGATCATCGCTTGTATTTTTTCTTTGCAAGAATGAATTATCTTCGTCGTCAGCTTCTTATGGCATTTTTCATCCGCCTCGTTATGTTGCAATGTAACCTCGTCACAAATACGGTTACCGTCTGTGGGTCTAAGATCTGATGCTCCGTGGGAGAATATGTGATTACGGTGCGTGCTTCTCAGCAATGGATTATTCATCGCGACACAAAGGAAAAGACGCATGCGTTTCCAAGAGTGAGTCTCATGGTTCCAGGAGTAATGAAAGGCTGATACGCCAGGCAAGTGAATGGAGGGATCGAAGACTTGGAGAGTCTACTAAGCCAGGTGATTATGTATGGGACTGGAAGAGAAATAAGTGATCTCGTATATATGTATTTAAATTAAGAATGGAAAAGGAGGCTGAGCGCCTGGAAAATCGCAAGCAATTATTATTTTCATTCTTTTTAAAACTATTTTTCTGTTGTAAAAATTCGTGACGGTTTTGTTGTTGTTGTTGTTGTTGTTGTTGTTGTTGTTGTTAGTTTTCTTTTTGTTGTTGTTTTTGTAGTCTTTGTTGGTTATGTTGTTATAAGTATGCATGAGGAGGGTATGATAGGCTTAATGATTTCAATAAAGTAAAACAAAATCATGGAGGTTGGATGAAGAGCGGAAAAAATGGTCTAATGAGTGGTACCGTAGAAAAATCACAGGTAATTGTATCTAGAATAAAACACCACTGAGTGTGATTGAAATTACATCTTCAGTAACCGGATGACAGCTTGTCGGCTGTGTTATCGGGTGCATTGCTCCTCACACGAAACCATACGAGCTTAGGTCTATGAATGTGAGTGCAGTTTCTTCGCAGTCTCGAACAGCTCAAACCAAGCTACTAGGTTTACAACACAGACCCAGAGGACCCGTTAAGCGACAGCTTGATTAATTATAATTGAAGAGGGAGGGTGGAAGGTGCCAGGCCTGCTTAGTGCCTGTTGAGAGACGAGGATGGTCATAAATGAGCTCTTCGAGGGTAAATATATAAAGGACAATAAAACACTAAAACAATAGTTTATCATTCTAACAAGTGGACCGATTTAAAACTGTATAGTGGCACTTAAAGGAAAAAAAAATTACTGGAATGCGAATAACAACAATTATACTCAGTATCTTGCTTTCTAGGTATTAAACTCTTTCCGTGCGAAATTTCACTGTTATACTCACATGATTAGAATAATAAATGAGAAACTTAAATCGACAAAGTCAATATAAACCTATCCTTTGATAACAGCAGTAAAATATTAAGACAAATCGTTCTTGGAGAATATCACGTGTACATTTTTAGAAAACTATTACACGTTGTTAATAATATGAATGTACATCAATAAAACTGATTCTGTTGTACCGGGTAACTGACACTTTAGATAAAAACTTTATGTTGGTACTAGGTAAAGATATGCTCATCATTCGATAAATATAAACATAGTAGAATGAAAATCTTTCGAAAAAAAAAATCCTCGTTAAAAATTTTTATTTTCGGGGCCATTCCTTTAACTTTCCTATAAATTTAGCATTGTGTTGTTTTTTCCTTTGTTTTGTTGTGTTTTGTTTTTGTTTTTTTCCTATCATGTAAATGATAGTGATAATCAGCATTAAGTCAAAAATAATGATACTGGTAAAATTAATAATGATAAACACCTTGGTGTATATAATGATGATGGGCATGATGACATATTGGAAATGATAACATCAACAACAACAACAACAACATCAACAACAATAATATAATAATAATAATAATAATAATAATAATAATAATAATAATAATAATAATAATAATAATAATAATAATAATAATAATAATAATAATAATAATAATAATAATAAGAAGAAGAAGAAGAAGAAGAAGAAGAAGAAGAAGAAGAAGAAGAAGAAGAAGAACAATGATAATAATAATAATAATAATAATAATAATAATAATAATAATAATAATAATAATAATAATAATAATAATAATAATAATAATAATAATAGTAATATTCTATGAATATTGAGATGATGAGAATATCATTGAAAATATATATTTATATACACATACATACATTTATATATATATATATATATATATATATATGTGTGTGTGTGTGTGTGTAATATATTAAGTGGAGGGGCGTCAGGTTTCAATTAAAACTTAGTCATGCTTGACTTAAGATATCTGTTTAACTAGAATATCTTGACTTTCCTGACATAAATGAACTAGTTGTACAATTAACAGGCTTGAAATGATAATAGAATTAGCATTTAATAAAGGAAAAAAAGAAGAAGCACGTAACTAATGCAATGATATATTTACATTCATACTGCCTAAAATACTAAAAACTCATTTTATTCTCCAACCAGATTTTTGTCGATGTTTGCTCTCTCTCTCTCTCTCTCTCTCTCTCTCTCTCTCTCTCTCTCTCTCTCTCTCTCTCTCTCTCTCTCTCTCTCTCTCTCTCTCTCTCTCTCTTTCTCTCTTTCTATCTCTCTCCCCTGTCTTTTTCTCTCTTTTTTTTTTGATGTCTGTCTTTCTCTCTCCCTCCTCTCTCTCTGTTTTTCTCTCTCTATCCCTCTCCCTCTCTTTTTTTCTGTCTGTCTGTCTGTCTACCTTTCACTATCCTTCCTCTCTCTCTCTCTCTCTCTCTCTCTCTCTCTCTCTCTCTCTCTCTCTCTCTCTCTCTGTTTTCCTCTCTATCCCCCTCTCTCTTTCTGTCTATTTGTCTGTCTGTCTGTTCCTCCTCCTCCTCCTCCTCTCTCTCTCTCTCTCTCTCTCTCTCTCTCTCTCTCTCTCTCTCTCTGTTTTTCTCTCTCTTTCTGTCTGTCTGTCTCTGTCTCTAGAAATAAAGAAAGCAGTCAAACAACGTTAGAGGCTGAGACAGACGAAGCTAGATCCAAGGATCTAAAGATGCAAGTGACTGAAAATAATGAAATAAGTAGTATAGAAAAATCAACCACAAACCTAGATTTAGCTCGAGACCGACAAGTAAGACTCACGCTCTCTCTTTCTGCGCCGTTTTTTTTTTTTTTTTCATATACCCAAGCTGTAGGCCTTTAATCTAAAAAAACCCACTTGAGGTCCAAAAGCAACAACAAATAACTCATTCCTCTGATCTGCTTTGTCACCTCGTTCTGTGCTGCCACCTTCATTGGCTTCATTTCTTGCATGTTGCATTATATAAACTGGTTTTGCAAAGGAGGAATCTAGCATCAGACAGAGTGCCAACGTATTAGGACCTGTTCTGATAACATTTTGCCCAATATCCATAAAGAATAATTTCATTTAACCGCACAACGTTATATTATTCTCATGTCGTAGAGCAGCATCTTTCTTTGATTCGGTTACACTAAATTTGGAAAGATGTTGTGCAGTTAATGTTAACTCAGAAAAAAAAAGAAATTTACTGCTACTTATGATAACTAAATCATTATTATTATCGCTCCACACAGCTAACTGTTGTTGTCAAAGATAAATGCATCTTATGGTGAACGGTAAATAGATCTATTCAAATGAAAGGCAGCTAATGTGAATCAGGCGCAACGACCATTTTTGACATATTGATTGAATCTCCGTACTAAAAAATAGAAATTTTTTTTTTTGCCCTTAAGATGGCGAAAGAAAATGGCTTAGCATTTCTATGGCTACAGATATTTAATATAAAGAGGAAAAAGAAAATGGGTTTAACTCAAAATAGTTAAGGGGCAACATGGAGCTGAATAGCCTTGGGTGGAATTAAAGTTTAATTTAAGTTTTTCCGCTTCATTAAACTTGCAGTGTACACTCATTAACTGTCATACTGGTGAGATGAGACGGGTGCATCCTATCACCTGATCTCTTTATGCTGTGCAGGAAGAAAATAATGAGGCATTTGGAGCACGGCCACAGGCAAATGAAAACAACAGGATGAATGTAAAAGAAAGTCTAAATAATCAAAAGGCACGCAGAATTTTGAAAATTTCAAAATCGAAGACAAGCAAATTTTATGGATGACATCAATATAATGTAATTAAAAATCAAGGAGGTGGGAGTATGCTTTTTTAGGAAGACATAGTAAGCAAACAATAAGACTAATGAAAGAAATCACCGATAAAGTAAACAAATGAGGGAATAGAGAGATACCTCCTAACCAAAAAAAAAAAAAAAACACGGAGAGGAGAGGAGAGGGAAAATGGGGAGGTGAAATGGGTGACGCAAGAACCTGAATGTTTCGTGGTTTCACCATAATAATCCGCCCTAAGTAACAAACATATGGACCCCGACATTATGATCCCTTCCAGAGTAGCATCTGAAAGTAGCTAGACTCAAGCAGTGAATGACACGTGCAGATTTTTTTTCCATTTCTAATACAAACAGCTGAAAAGACAAATACGTTATTTACATCTTGATAGTTTCTACCTGTAAACAGTTTTCTTTATCTATGATAGATTTTATATTTATTACGTAATTACAGTAACTTTCTTGACTTGGTTAGATGTGTCTTTCGTGTGATTCTAGGTCTTTTTGAAATAATGGATAGCAAGTTTAGAAGAATATTTATCTAGATCTAAATCTAGCTTAATCATTAATTGTTTTTTTTTTTTTGGTTGGTAAAATGGAGCATTATTTGGCCTAACAACCAAACAAGATTGTTAATTAATTCAATTTCGCGATCAAGATTTTAAATTGAGATTCGTTTCTAATCATCCACAATATTGGGATTGTAACATTTTGAAATATATCTAAATCTACACGTTTGAAAGTAATATTTTGCAAGAACAGTTCTTTGAGCTGTGTTAGAAGTATTTATTTAGCTCGGCTGGCTACAGCAACAGGGTTCATCATACCACACTAGAAGGTTGTCAGCAGTAACCGAGCCAATAGCAAAAACCGATATCAGATTCACAAGGATGAGAGAACATTCCAGGAAGTAGACACCGTTTTCAGTGGACTCAAAGTCAAACCAACATTCAACATATTTTGAAGTTAAAAATACCATTATGCTTCTTTTAAAAAATGAACCAATTAATGTTTAACTCCAGACCTTTGCATTATTTTGGCATAATGGCATCACATTGGAGGTTAGTACCGGTGCACCTATTGATTTATTTAGATCTGCAATGCGATTCTATAAGGAATTTTGATGCAAAAACCACAATCTATAAAATCGAGATGTTGCTTGAATTCCATAAAGTTTGCAAAAATAATAATCATACTTAAGTCCTCTTTTGTTGTGGAACAGGTTTTTATAAAATGTCACAGCTACGATCAAGTTAAGAAAAGGTCTTGATAGACTTATTCACAGCTTGCTATGAGCACTGCTTAAAAATCAACAATCAATACTCATTGAGATGATAACGCCATTCAATCCACGCCATATTGGTTGCTCGAACTACATGGATCCTCAAGTAACGAGATGGAGAGGCTACAGATTCCAGGTTTGATAACTCTATGCTTTAAAAGGGCCAATAGATATGCGATTCTATCACATTTAGTGAGGTCCAATTGGTTTAACATCAAAGTGGAGAACTCTACTTAGATGAAAAAACTTTTAATCTGCAAATAGTAACGTTTAATGCTTGAAAATCGAGACATGCTAGGGAATGAGATATCTCCTTGACTTTTTCAAAAGCTCCTCTGTGTAAAGAGTCACAATCATATTTTCCTTGCAGTGAATTGAGCTTATCTACTTTCGCAAAACTTTGCGATTGGGAACTCAAAGCCTGAACAAAAGAAAGGTTTCAGTGGACTATGCACTTTTATGTAATGTATTTTAGTGATAAGAAATTAAAAAGCTGTCAAGATTACTTTAGAATTAAAATCTAAAAAAAGAGGGGCGAATTTAAGGAATGCAAAATAAACGTGCTGGTTTGGAGGATTCTTTACTGATGACCGAAATAGTACTTATAAAAATGCGTTTATTTTCAGTTCTAATATCTTCAGGTATTTTTTTTTCTAGAATAGATATTCGCTGATAAACTAAAACTGGAGTTGGCCGAAAGAGGCCAGGAGCTCAATTTTTTTTTTGTTTACTTTAATACACTGCAATGATAAAGTATTCTTCTCTCTTGCATCTTTAAACTGTAGGCATGTTAACTAAGGATTTGGATAAATCTAGCCTCCTTTGCTTCAACACTAAGACCGGAAATTCAAACTGGATGGCACCGGTGACTTGAGTTTAAGCCTACGGGTGCCAAATGACAGTGACATCTGCAAAAGACAGCCTGTTCTGTTTATAGCCCTGCAGAATGTCCCGCGGAAACCTAACAGCTTGGTGCGACTTCCGGACTCCATCGATTTGGTACAACTTCGCAATGAATGTTATGAGTATTTTCCGCATGCAAGGTCGATTTCCACGGTGTAGTGAAAGATAGAGTTGCTTTTTTGTTTGAACAGCATTTTTTTACACAAAAAAAAATACACTATGCGTCTGGCTTCATTGTATTGTAATGATTAAGGTAAAGGCAGCAAAACTATTTCACTTTGTCAGAGCAAATAAGTAGTTTTCTGCGAAAAAAGCAAGGCCCGTCTTCAATCATAGTGGAGAACTTACTTAATATTTTAGTAGTACTGATGTAGGATTATGTTATTTAAAAATTAAGCTCCCTTTGTAGCACGTCTCATTCTTCTTTTGTTCTGTTTAACCCATGTGATAGACATAAAAAGTAAAACAATAGATATAGAAATAAAATTTATTTAATAAACAAAGTGTCCAGTAGATTTTGATCTCTGGGGGGTATGAGACTTTAAAACTCAGAATTTTTTTTTTTATAAATTTTAATTATTTCCTGTCTTTATGTCAACAATGTCTTTTTGTGTTCTGTCTGCTTCTTTAGGTTATAGGCTTTTTAAAACATGATTTTGAAGAATGTGTGTAATTAAATAAGATATTGCTTTAAATCAACAAAAAATTAAAAGAAAAGTCTTTATTTAAAAAAAAATGATGCTATATAAAGAGGAAATAATGAGAAAAACAATTGTTCACGCACATCATTATAAAAATGTTAGTGCCGTTTTGAACGCACTTAAAAGGAACGAAGAAATACCAACAACAACGCTATGAAGCTGGATTTCGCAAGTTTAATAATAATAATAAAAAATAAGGAAATAACAGAGGCAGGGTTGTAATAAAGAAATAACTGCTCCAAATCTCATCTAGCTGACGTAAAGAAATGTCACACAAAAAAGCCAACAACAAAAAACAAAACAAAACAAAAAAAAAACCCAAGACTGATATCTTGAACTGCTTAAATTTGTCCTGATTCAATAATCCTGCGGGACGTTCACAATTCATTTGATTTTTTTTCGTTAGATGCCATCGCGATCGTTGTATTGAATATGTGTCACGATTTTTATAACTGAAATAAAATGAGAGTAATTTAATTTGGTTTTCAAAAAAAAAAAAAAAAAAAGCATTAATATTATTCTGAACTAACTAATATATGGCGTGGATTTATCTCAACACATGGCTCGACTGTACGAATTGATGATAAATTAGGCGGTATCTTTTGTAGATTTGTTAAATAAGTTGTTAAGGATGTCAACAATAATAAATAAGTGTTCAACGATCGCGATGGAAGGGGGATACATGGAGAGCATGCATGATGACACAAAGAAAGGCTCAGAGTGAAGTGATGCAATAATGCAACCCCACGCAAGTTTCTGTATAGCAGGGCCAGTAAATTATTGTGGTTAGAAAGGGGTTTTAAAAAGGTTAAAAAATTAAATTATATTTGTTCAGCTGATGTACCAACACAGCGCTGGCAAGCAATTATACTTAAAGTGCATAAATCGCATCATGCTAAACATGAAGTGTTAACAAGGGAAAAAAACATTTCTCATTACCTTTTTCTTACGGGCTTCAAGTGTCTCTAAACGTATATTGTGACAGTGGTGGATATGAAGGCCTCGCAATGATACCTCGATCAAATATGACGACAATCCCTAAAAATACTGCTACCTATTCTACCACTACCAATGCTCCGCTTATAAGTCACCATTACCACCAAAACTATCATAATTTTACCACCAGGACAACCTTCCCATCTAAACTGCCCTCACCATCTCAGTTTTCGCCATCCATATTAATATAACGTAAAGTCAATCTTACATTACAACCTTCTCCCCACTCATGCCACTATCACTGCGAATGCCACCCACACCTTCACCTCTTTCACTGAAGTCACTACTACCAACACTGCAAACACAACCATCAAAATCATCTTTATTCATACCGACATGAAAACCATTACAATCATCACCACCTATACGGCCATCACAACAACGTGAACTATCTCCATCCATTCTGATATGAATACTATTTAAGTCATCACCACCCATACCACCACAACTACAACTGAAGCCATCCCACCGATAAGGATTTCGGTTATAAAGAATTTCTCGTCTGCAGTGTAACACTTTATTCAATATTCTATTAAAATCAATAATCTCCTGTAAAATCAGGATAATTTCTTATGATCATAATGTTGGTGTTGTCGCTGATGTAAGGGAGGTAACGGACAAGTAATCGTAAAACATCATGATTAATTCTCTTCCCATTTGGAGAAGGATGACGTAAGACTCTTGTCTAATAGACGATATTCTTCAGCTAGAGTTACCTTCCTTTAACGCCTGACAAACACAGCCTAGACATAAGCTTAATATGTAGGGGTTTTTTTTAGCAGAAATTACTGTCCAGAGAAGGTAAATGATACATTTTATATCTTGACTTTGGGCCATTAATATGTAGGTAAAATCTAGACTTTATAAAGGAATGAACAAGTTTTAAAAAAAAAGCTATTTAAAAAAACAACAACTAGTGCAATACAAGAAATGGGTTTTTTGGCGCAATATGACAACACTGGAATTGAGATGTAATCGCATACTGAGATTTCTTGAATCTCGTCGGTAAACTGTCTCACTTCCTCTCTCTTTCTCTATCTATCCTCCTCTCTCTTTCTCTTTACTCTCGTCTCTCTCTCTCTCACTCTCTCCTTTCCCTCTTTCGCTCTCCCCTCTCTCTCTGTTTCTTCCACTCTCTTTTTTTCTCCCTCTTACTCTCTCCTCTCTCTTTCCTCCTTTCTCTTTTCCTTTATCTCTCTCTTCCTCTCGCTATCTCTTCTTCTCCCCCCTCTCTCTTTCTCCCAATCTCTCTTTTTCTGTCTCTTACTCGGCCCTCTATCTCTTTTTCTCTCCCCATATCTTTCTCCTCACTCTTTTTCTCTCTATCTTTCCTTTCTCTTTGTCCCTCTCTCTCTCTCTCTCCTCACTCTCTCCCTCTTTCTCGTTCCTTTCTCTTTGTCCCTCTCTCTCCCTCTTTCTCTTTTTCTTTCCCTCTCTTTCTCCTCTTTTTTCTCTCCTCTGTGTCTGCTTTTCCCACTCTCTCTTTTTTCTATCTCTTACTCTCTCCTCTCTCTCTTTCTTTTTCGCTTTCTCTTCCTCCCCCCCCCCCCCCCCCCTTTTTTTTTTTTTCAGTTATAGGTGATATCATACATTTTTTTTTTTTTTAATTTCACCAATACCTTGAGGCTTTTGCAAAACATTTTTACTACATGAGGACAAGACACTTGAGATATACACCGGATTATATAAACAAGGGTAATATTGAGGCTAGACTGAGGCTAAATTGACTGGTTTTGTTGTTAAGGCTAAACGAGAAATTTCCTGTCTCTTCTTTCTATGTCTCCAGTACTTGTAAACTATTCTAAAGTACAATCTGCTTTGCAACCAAACTAGAACATGACTTCAGAATATTTTCTCGTGAGTTTTCTTGAGCAATAGACAGAGATCTAGACTCTAGATCTAGATCTAGATCTAGGCTAGATCGTTACATCTGGGAGAGTCTTGCAAAGAATCATAAAGAAATTTAGATCTAGACTGGGTTTTGAATGTAATATTTATTCAGTGTGTATATTCGACGCTGCAAGTGCAAAATGCAGGCAAAAATTCAGCTTCTGTTGTCCGTTTTTAGTGTAGAACGAAGTGTATTAATTAAAAAGCGATGAACTAGGCCTATATATCCCTTCAATCTTTGGTCTAAGAGTACCAGTTAATCAAGGCGCGTAACTTAAATGTTTTTTAAAAGAATGTTTTGTTTTTCTCATCAGAATCTGTTGTTGTTGTTGTTGTTGTTGCTTTTTTCACAAAATTTTTCATTCTTAGGAAAAAGAAAAAAACCCTGAAATTTAATTAGAAGTTTTGAAAGAAATTGTGTTAAATGTAAATCATGTTGGATTCGTGGCTTATGCAATTCCGCAAAACTATTGAGGCAGTATTTATTTTAAAAAAATAAGTGCCTTTGCTTTACCATTAAGTTATGAATGACTTAAAGCGCATAAAAGAAGCGAAGTACTGATAGTCAACGTTTGATGAATATCCAATATGAAAAGTCTTTGATAGTTATTGAATATCAGTGTTATCCAGGCTCGAATTTCAGGCTGCTGCGAGTTTTGATTGCTTTGATTTTACATTTTCTTTTAGATAAGGAGGGTGTACTAGAAGTTTATTTAGTCTTTTCATTCTGTTATATACAAGTTGCAGATGAAGTCCTAATTTGCCACAAAACGCTTTACAAACAATTATCAAGATTCCGATATGAAATGAAATTTTTACATGGGATCCATTTAAATTGTGAATACTTGAACTGGTTTTATCGAAAGGAACAACTATACATTAAAGTGTATATTTGAATACATAAAGTTTTCTTCGTTTTCCGGAATGTCTGGAAAATAATTAGGGCCTAATTATGAAACTTTTCATCACAAAGTGCGTCATAACAACATTTAAAATCAACATGTCTCTGTATTGACAAGACCAACGTGTAAGAGTAAAAGCACTTGAGATAACCTTTTTCCATATGCCTAGGGGACAAAATGGGACAACATTTCTATATTATGAAACTAATGATGCCTCTCTGTCTCTCTCTGTCTCTCTCTCTCTCTCTCTCTCTCTCTCTCTCTCTCTCTCTCTCTCTCCCCCCCCCCCCACCCTCATCTCTTGTCCTCTTCTTCCTCTCTCATTTCATTCTCTCTCTGTTATTCCCTTTCTCTCTTAATTATCTATCTCTTTCTTGTCTGTCTTCTCTCTAATCTTTTCCGTTTTCATTTGTCTCTCTGCCTCTCTCCTCTATTGCTCTTGTGAAGTACCGTATCTGTCTCTCCCCCGCCAGTTCTCGTCTATTTCTTTAGAAACAGTTAAATTTCAATTATAAACGCTTTTTTTTCATCCAAGGATAAGAAAGAAAAAACAACAACTGATGTGATTTTCTTTTGTTCTTGATCTTGATTTTTTATTTCTTTTCCGAGAAAAGGTAGAGAGGACCATGGGGAGAAACTTTCATGGTCGATCACACAATCATATCAAATGATTTTTTTCTGGTGTAAATATCAAATAACTGACATTCTACAAGAATACGCAGCACCCACAAAATGTCATCACCCGCTTATTCACATTTAGTCCGAGCATGTCACGCTTGGTTTGCTTGGTGCTTCTCGTTAAGATTTTGCAGGACAGCAGATTATTGCAACATTCTTTCTCCTCCTCAAGCGATAGTTAAAATGCAAAATATTCACTACCATATGTGAAATTACTTTCGAATAACCCATGTTTCCCAAAAAAATAGATTAGTGACCAAATAGGACATTTTGCTTTGCCTCTGGGCATCCAACATCAGTGAAATGTCGAGGAAAAAAAGTCTATCTCGGCATAGTCTATTTATTCCTATTTTCTACCTTTTGATGGCAAAACCTCATTCCAGCAAGTCCATCACTTCATGTTTGCCAAAATCACTGCAACTTCTTCACCGCTCGTAAAAAGAGCTTCTTCTGTCATGAAAAGTTATATCATATTCTGACACTTGAGGCCCCTATGTTATTTCCAGCATTGGGACGGCTCTTGGCTAACAAGTTTATGCCAAACTCAACACATCAGAGATGCGCAACGGATGTAAATTTTTAAAGCAAAAAAAGTAAAACGTTTAAAATTTCTGAAAGGACCAACTTGATCTTCCCTTTACTTCAAAAGAGAGAGAGAGAGAGAGAGAGAGAGAGAGAGAGAGAGAGAGAGAGAGAGAGAGAGAGAGAGAGAGAGAGAGAGAGAGAGAGAGAGAGAGAGAGAGAGAGAGAGAGAAATCTTTACAAAAAAGACGAGTTTTTAGAAATGACAGCTGGTCAGTGAAATACACCATTTGCAATTTTGAATACAAAAATAAATGCATAGAAAAATAAAGAAATAATTAAGGAAATAATAATAATAATAATAATAATAATAATAATAATAATAATAATAATAATAATAATAATAATAATAATAATAATAATAATCAGAAGCCTACTGGCAAGATCAATGGCAACAACGAGTGTAAACTTCCGGTCTTGGAGATTAACGTCAATGCCATTTTGCAGTTTGTGTGTCAAATTAATAATAATAAAAAAAATTGACATGACAAACACGCTAACACTCGATGGCGTTGAGTAGATTGTCTGTTCTTCACCATAATCATACCCTCCCCTCCTCCTCCATCTTCTGCTTGTTCTTCTACTTCTATTTCTTCTTCTTCTTCTTCTTCTTCTTCTTCTTCTTCTTCTTCTTCTTCTTCTTCTTCTTCTTCTTCTTCTTCTTCTTCTTCTTCTCCCCCCCCCCTTTTCCTCATCTTCTTCTTACTACTAGGGCTGGTATTATTCACAATTCAACAAACATCAGCTCTACTTCTATTAACTTTTACCACTCCTCATCCTCTTCCTCCTCCAACTACTACTACTACTACTACTACTACTACTACTACTACTACTACTACTACTACTACTACTACTACTACTACTACTGCTGCTGCTGCTGCTGCTGCTGTTGCTGCTGCTGCTACTGCTACTACTACTTCTGTCTCTAAACAGTAAAGAGACTTTTCATTTATTTCATTTTCTTTTTTTTTAATATCGGCATTTTACTTAACTTGTGTCTGGCTACCTGGCAACCTGAAAAACTTTATTTTACAAAGTGTTGTAGCTTAAAAATACTTATTTATTCTAGTCCTAGATATACGATCCTGCTGTTGTCCACGATCATTTAAAAAAAAAAAAAACTTGCATTATTTTTATACTTCTTCATCTAAATATAACGATATAAGTTTTAAAAATAAATCGAGCTATTTATTCTTTCCCCACGTGTGCATTAATTTCGGGGGTTTGGTTCAACCATTCACTCAGAATAAAGACTTAGCGTACAGTTCATTTGTTTTTCATTGAGTGAAATTTCAGAGCAATGTAGAGATCTAGATTTAGCCATGGTAAGAAAAAACTCAGATCTAGATCTAGTTCTTTGTTGTTTTTTTTTTAAGTAGTAGAGCTTAATTTTCAAGTGCACAGCATTCGTTGCAAGAAGGCTAACAGATGAAATGATCAACAGTATATTACCGTTAGACTAGATCTAGATCTAGATCTAGACTAGATCTAGATCTAAAGATAAAATTGCAGATATCGGCCCACAACACTTCGGGCTTCACAATTGAATGTTTCCCGACAAAATCGAAATTTGTAGTTTAATGGGATTTTAGAGCAACACAAAATGCTTATATCTTGAAAAGTATTATATGCAACGAATAAGACCATCAAATTCGGTTTCAGCATATCAAATTCATTAACCCCTTCGTGACGTAGGTGATATGTGTCTATGCAGTGATGCATGGTTTGAGTTTGAAAATTTGTAAGGAGCAAACGCTATATGTGAGGTGTGGTTAGACTGATTATCATTGCCCTCTTTACAGTTTTTTGTTTTTCCTGATGTTTTCTGTTTCTTAGAGCTAGATCTAGATCTAGATTTAGAACTAACTCTATTGGCAGGTATTTGTCGTTTCTTTCCAGCTTTCAAAGTTTCATTGATAGATCTAGATCTAGATCCACCTGTCTCACTTTCTGAACTAGAACTAGATCTTGTTCTAGACTCTTCATAGTCACTGCCTGAATCTTCATATAAAGCCTCATCTTCGCTTGAATCACCAAGTAATAGGTCTAATACCTGTTTCTTATTGTACAAAACTCTTCGAGAGCGCTTACTACCATCGTTAGAGCTTGTTGAAGGTTCCATCATGGCCGAGAGAATGAAAGCAATGGACAGAATGTAAACAGAGGAAGAAAAGCTAAAAGCCCGCCCTTACTGAAGGTTGTTTTCTTATAAGAAAAGTTGATTTATAAGGAAAAAATATCGATAAATTCAAATTTCTAAGTAACTTTAGCATAGGTTTTGAAGATTTTTCACTATTCTATCGATATATCATGACGTACGCTGTACGTCATGTATGGCATCTTGGCACAAAAAGCATGACGTACGTCGTACGTCATGTAGGGCATCTTGTCACTGTATTTAATGAAGAAAATATGACGTACATCGTACGTCATGTATGGCACGAAGGGGTTAAGGAAAATACAATTTGAAAGCTTAAGGTGAGTTGGGCCATTCTGCAATGATGCTGATCTAAAAATATATTCCTTTTTAATTAAAGAGTCTAACTCTGAGTGAAGTCTACTCAGGCAGTTGACTCTTTGCAATGGCTGACTTCTCATACATTCCAATGTATTACAAGTAAAGATCTGAAATTTTGTGTAAAGAATATTATATCTGTAAACTTCTAAAATGTGAATTGACGGCTTTTGAAGGGACGAAAATGTAAAAAATTTTCAATTTTGGGGCTACTGTCAGAGAGCAGTTTTTATGAACGTTTGAGACTCTTGAACTACTGGGACCAAAATTTATTTTAGAGAAGATGCAATATTGCATTCTTTTCTGAGGTGACTGTTAGTTTTCATAGACTAAAAATAATCTCTCTATCTTCAAATCCTTTTTCATCTTCACATGTATTTTGGTTGATAATCATAATTAAATGAATAGGAATAAGTCAAGTTTTCTTTCAAAAAGAAGTGACAGTGTACAAATTTTCAATTGGTTGTAAAAAAAAAAACAATATTTAATACAATTATTGATATGTGAATCTAACAGTTTTCAAATTTTTGAGATTCTTTAAAAAGAATTCCTTTAAAGTAATATCTTTCACTTTGTAAGTTTGTTCTCTAAAAATCCTTACACAGTTTGCATTTTTGTGCAATTCAGGTTGTTTTTCTTGTTCTCCTTACAGAGAAATAATTAGCAAATCTGTGCATTGCAATATTATAATTAGCCAAGTCATGGAACCTCCACGCATGCTGATCATACGCACTAGAAACACTGAGCACCAGTTTACACGACAAAATGCAAGTGGAAGTGAAAGTAAGTTATGATATCTGGATCATTTCTTGAAAGATTGCGACCATTTCAATCTTTACATTTATAAAGTAATTTAAAAAACTGGCAAGTAATTCTTTGAGCGATACCGTTATAATGGCAAATTTGTATATTTTATTATTTTAAATTTCTATTTCCTACAGTGGTCTTAAAATGTTCAATAAATACCATTCTTCTCGTGTGATGAATAAGAATTTTGAGACCCCTGTACTTTGGCTTCAATTTTGATATATGCCCATTTCTCCTTTCAGATGTTAAAAGTAGTGGAGTTTGACCTGATTAGTAATTTTTGCATTTATTTTTAATGCCAGTGAGAGATTATAAATTGCTGAAACTCGATTAAAACTATTGAGAATTTGTGGATAAGAATATGATTTGCTTTCTTCTACTTAGATTAAGACAGAAATTAATCATTATTCTTTTAGTTTCTATTTCCAGTTTATGTTATCTTTTGTTTTGTTAATAAATATACTGATCTCAAGGTATTTTCAAAGGAAAGAATTAAAGACCTTGAAAAGGCTTTACAGTTGATGGCATGCCTTTATATCTATATGTGCAAAATTATTATAAAAAAAATGATCAAAGGTATATATTTCCTCTTCAGAAATAAGCTTTATTAGGATAGAACCACTAACCAAAACTGTTGAAATGCTTTTCAAACCCCTCTGAATTGTGTTCAATGCAAAATTTTTAACCGGAACAAGATGTTTGAAATGGTACAATTTCTTCCTTTTGAATGAAAAAAGAGAAAGGCATATTTGTTTTAGACTTTAAATCTAGATGTGGGGGCCTGCCTATTGATAATATGGTTGATAGTTTTACATTATCAGTACCACCAACATAATCATCAATCTTTATCATCTTTGAAGAAACTGGATATTTAACGAGAAGTGTTAAAGAACTATTAATTAGCCAGTGTCACATTGAACTCTCATAAAATTATTTAGAAGTTGTGGTGGTTAGAGTTTGTGGTTGTCTCTGTCAACTGCATAAATATCATGCCATAACCCAGAAATTGCCTAAATAAGAGTAGATTTACAGAATTAAAAAATTTTATTTGTTTTGTTACTGTTAAATTTGAGTGGTGCATTCAATGTCAATGATTATTAAAAAAAATGATTGAAGACAGAACTTGGCTTTGATGGCAGTTTTATTTAAGTTTCAATTCTTCTAGCTTGTCTTAAGGCAACTAAAAACTGCAATTGCTTAAACAAACACAATCTCAAGAGAGATAAAATTGAGATTCCATCATTTCTATATTTAAGAGGATGTCAATTATATTCTTGTCTTACTGTAATATACTATCAAGAGAGCTTTGTCCGCACCTTAGTTTTCCACATTTGATTGTGATCTTAGCATGCATACCCTAATCTCACATCACTAAAGTTATACAAAGCTGCAATTTTCACTTGATATGAATCTCCAAAAGAATGAGATCTAGGTTTTATACACTGAAACTACAAACTTGCCGGTTTTATATTTTATACTCTGCAGTGTTGGTTATAAATATTATAATGCAATTCCTGCTGGCTATCCCAATATGCAATTTATAGCTACAAAAAATCCAGAATATAGATGCCAGCTTGGTCAATTTAACAAATCTAGGTAACATGCTTCTATTATTATTTCAAATGTTTTAACGATCTATGACCTCTTCATCTAAATGAACTGGTAGAAAAGTATGTACCCAAATGTATCTATGATTTCAGAGGAAACACTCGTGAATGAACTTAGAATAATTTCTTATTTCAATATAATACATGTAGCAAGGTAATTCGTTGATAGAAAATGATTTACATTTATTTGAGGCATAATACAATCTTTTTCAATGGCACAATCAAACAAAGCCCTCTTTAGTATGATGGAGGTACTCTACCCATTTGGAAGTCCTTCCATCTCGAGATTTCTTGATCTACACACAAAATCTAGATCTAGAACGTAAATCTTTTTGAGGTATACCACAATGTTGCGGTCCCGGCTGGATGTAAACAGATCACAAATGGCCAGATAGTTACTGCTTATTGAAAATAGCCAAAACGAGTTCAATATTTTGCACAGAAATGCCTTTACTGAAGAAGTTGCCATTAGATTTTTGCAAGATAATAATTTGATTAGATCAGTGCCTTTATTTTAATATGCTGTGAAAATCTGGCCAGTTTATTGTATTTACGATGGCGGCAATGTCAACATAGAACAGGGACCACATCAGTGAGGTATTACCCTTTTTTATATATTCTAAGCCTTAAAGTAAAATTTTGATTTAGATCTAGATCTTAACCTTTTGATTGGAGTCAAGCAGCTTTAGTTTAAATATCTACGCCCTCTTCTATGAATCTAGAAACTATTTCCAAGCAACTTTTTTAGATTCTTTACATTGATCTTACACTAAACATGTAGATCTATTCCAGATGGTTTAAGACTTGCTGCCACTTTCATTGTATGCTTACTTGCAGTTTCATTCCTGCCATCTCTGTCGGGCTCTGCTTACAGAAAGTAGTTCCCACATTCACTTTTGTCCTTTCAGAAAATCATAATCACAATTTTGCCTTTAATTTTCCCAAAACACTATTATGAAATATATTACCACTCCAATCTTTAGGGTAATTTACAATTTTATACAAAATTTGACAGGCCTAGGTGGCCTAGAAATTCTCTGTTAGATGGTCCTCATTTTTCGCCAAGCACCATTTTTAAAAGATTTATTATTATTATTATTATTATTATTATTATTATTATTATTATTATTATCATCATCATCGTCGTCGTCGTCATCATCATCATCATCATCATCATCATCATCATCATCATCATCATCATCATCATCATCATCATCATTATTATAATTATGATTATTATGGTTATTATTATTACCATCTTTGTTGTTTAAATGTTGTTCATCAGTCAAATGTCAGTCACAAAAATCTTATTTCATTTAGTAAGATAAACATACAATTTATAAAATAAAATTGCATTGCACTTTTAGCCTCAATAATTCAATACATCTGAGACCAAATGCAATCTAGATTTGTGCATCAGCATTGTTAAGTTCAGTTGGTTAAATCAACCCAATTGTGGACTGAACTAGTCTGAACCCTGAATTAAACCAGTCCAACGTATAACCATAGCATGTTATCAGTAGAAGCCACTGCAAATTTTTATGATAAAATAAAGAATCATATAAAAGATTTTCATAATATCCACTAAACAAATAGAATTCGATTTTATATAAGGAAACCTTATCCTAGCTGATTTATGTTTGGAACTTGCAACACAGGTGTATATGTTGAATAACTATGCTCTTATGTTGATAATTTTTGCTTTACTGCTGGATAAAAAATATGGGTGGAAGGTACCCCAAGATTGAGAATCTGTATACTTAAAAATGAAGTACAAAGAAGATGAAAGACAATTATAATTACCCTAAATGCCTTTGCAGATAACCCTTTTAAAAGCCAGAAATGAGATGAGCTATGTTGCTACCATGATGTATCCAGATCGATCCTTGAGAATTTGATGGCAAAGGAAACATTTTGTTTATGATATAAATACATATGTTGCTCATCTTTAAGGATTTCTTAAAATTCAATTTTAGTGTTCTCAGAAATGCATCCTTGTCAGTTCATATATGATGTTTCTTGTGTACTAGATGATAAATTTGGTTATGATCCCCACAATTCAGAGGAACAAAGACAGATATCAGTCATGAGTCGTAATAAATAATGCTAAAGATCCCATAAGAAGTTATATTTTTCTATTAAGTTTCTTGTCCAATTGATTCTCAAGGAGGTACTTTTCCCTATGACCAATTTGACTTACATGTAAGATTTGAAGATTTCATCAGGTCTGAGTGAAAGATCGTCTAAAATTAGTCTCCTATTATTATGATCTTCAAGTTTCTAATAATTTTTGTTTTCACAGATGGTGGCAGTGACAAAAAACCAACCTTGAAATATAATGATGATTCAAAACTATGTAAAGTTCACCGTCCTTTAAGCTCAGATGCTGTTTTCCATATACGAAGCAGGGAGTATGGGCTGTCGAACAGGCCAAATTTTTGCTCAGGTCAAAAAGACTTTGTTTCACAGAAATTTCCAGACTTTGTTTCACAACACTTGCCTGCCATTTTAGAAGAGAATGAATTGCAACTTGGTACAGTCAATAAGGTGTTTGCATCAAAATGGCTGAGCAGCTCTCAAGTTGTAATGGGTACCAAATGCAATAAGGTAAAGATTTAAAAGATATTTTTGAATCTCTGTACTATAGAAGAAACAATAAAAAACTTGATGCACTTTTTATTCTTTGTAACTCTTGTTTACACTGATTCATATTTCATTTCTTCTTACTGGTATATTATCTTTTTAATTTCATTTATAATGTGCATTTAGGAAATTGAATAATTTAGAAAAATTAACTTTGATTTTTAGAGATTTTAGAGATATTGTGCTTTTTGATCTTCATTCATTCTATAAAATTTTTTGTTCACAGATAGAATGAAAACACTATTCATGTGAGGGTTTTTCTTGTTTCTGATGATTATTAGGGATCCAGAAATGGCTGATAAGAAGGGCATATAAAAAAAGAATGAATTTGTGCTTTTTGCTAGACATTATCAAAGATAATATTATTATTTTTTTTCTTTGTCAAAACAGTTATTAGTGATGGATGTAAATACAAATCGCCTTGAACATAAAACATCACTAAAGAGCAGCTCACAAAGCACCCCAGCTGAGTGTCCTTGTGGTATACACAGTATTGCAATAAATCCGTCTCATACAATGTTGGCTACAGGTGGGGAAAACACCAATGATCTAGCTATCTATGAACTTCCAGATTTTGATCCCCTTTGTGTAGGAGAGGTAATTATTTTAATTTATTATACTTTTAGTTGAGTTTTGTGATGAGATTATAGAGTGCATGTATGCAGGAATGTCAAAATGGGAGTTATTGTTTTGAGAAAACTTTGTAAAGAGAACCTGAAGTTCTTTCTCTCCACATGCATCTTACAATAATGTTTAGAGTGGGAAATTTTAATCAGGGTTCAGCAATTTCATTGGTGAAAGGTGTAGAACTGAATGGTCAAGATAGTTTCCTGGAAAGCTATAATTGTAAATTGGTACTATAAATATGATGTTATTGTTTTCAATAATTTGAGACAATGGAAATCAGACTTTATCACTTCTGATTTGCCTCTCATAATACTAACACTTCAGGCTAAAAAGAGCAAGGTTGTCTAAGATCTTTATCTGTTTTTGGTGAACTTTGGACAGTCTTGCTATTTAAAAATCATATAATATTTAGAACAAGTAATTAGGCCAAATTAAGCGAAAGTCACATCATAGTTTTTTTCTTTATTATGTCGATGCTTGGTGACTTATTCACAGAATTATGTTTGTTCTCGAGTTTTTGTAACTTTGTGTAAGGGTCATTGTATGAATGTATGATTGTAGAGGACATTGAATTATGACATTGGAGTAATTGAATTTGATAAAAAAAAGAACACCTTTATAACGATTTTTCTTTTCAAATGCATAGTTTGTTTTTTTTTGAGAGATGTTACTAACTTAAGGTTGTTTGTGTAGAATTTTCTCTCTCTCTCTCTCTCTCTCTCTCTCTCTCTCTCTCTCTCTCTCTCTCTCTCTCTCTCTCTCTCTCTCTCTCTCTCTCTCTCTCTCTCTCTCTCTCTCTCTCTCTCTCTCTCTCTCTCTCTCTCTCTCTCTACATTTCTCTCTCTCTCTCTACATTTCTCTCTCTCTCTCTCCCTCTCTCTCTCTCTCTATCTCTCTCCCTCTCTCTCTTTATCTCTCTCTCTTTCTCTTTCTTTTTTTTTTTGCTTAAAATATTAGATTAATACATAATTGCTGAGTATGCTAATACCTTAATATTTTTTTTTCTTTTATTGTGTTCAGCAAGCTCACAAAGATTGGATCTTTGACATGGACTGGATTGATGATGGACACATAGTAACTGGTAAAGTACTTTAGTCATTCATTTCACTTTCATTATGTGCAAATGCTTTTTGAGTACTAGCTTAACAATTAAGATTTTCAATTGACCTAGAGCACCACCATATACTTATATCACTCTCACACTTTCTTAAATAGTTTTGGTTTGGCATAAGTTTTATGATGGCTTTAAGTTTGGCTCCTTGTGTCAAAAAAAAGACATAACAAAAATTCTCACTTTTTATGAAATTTGAAAATGTCAGAATTTATTTGACAAGACTAAGAGTGAAAATTCATCAGTGAAAATTGTGAAAAGGCCTTTGAATGGAAAAGTTCTTGTATGATACTCTCACCAATACTGCTTTTAACAGTGTCACCTCTCTTCACTGACTCACTTGCAGCTGAGGGTGGAGATAATATGAGTGCACGTGGCTGGTCTTTTTAGAGTATTTTTTTTTTATTTTAATTAAAAAACAACACTTAATCAATCTTCATCAATTTTGACACAAATAATAACACATGCTGGTTTTTAAAATAAGCAACAAAAGGATATTATTTTAAAGATGATTTTTATTTAGTTTTTGTAAAACTCCACAAATTTTGATTTTATTCAAATTTACATCTAGATCTAGATTCCGAACTTCTCCTCTGAATCACTACTTTCATCGATTACTGGATTTTAATCATCTTCGCTCACTTCTAGATTGCTATCATTATTGTCTGATTGCTCAAATACTCCAAAGGTTTGGTTTTTCTGATTTATTACACCATTTAGAAATCAGTTTTAGATCTAATTTCTCTTTCTGAACTCTGGAGGACTGGTATCTATTTCTGTCATAAACAAAAAATGCGAAAGCATATCGATAGGAAAATTATACTACCCTTATGGACGTTTCCTATGGTTTTTTAGCAGGATTAGTATAGGAGTTATCAGGGGTCATAGTCCATCGGTAGAGGGGACAGGAAACATCCCAGCCAACAAGAGTATCAAGTCACTGTAACGGGAAATGCTGCAAATGAGTTAATAGTTTTTTTTTCTTGCCAGCAAGAGAATTTCCCACTCTCACCAGCTTGTCAACTCTCATATCACCATCATCACTTTCTGTCTATCACCAGTAGGAACATCACTGGTTTTCTGCTTCTGTGCTCGCTCTCACCATCAACAGTGCAAAACTATCACCTATTTTCTGATGTCACCATTCCCCTTTCTTAAAACCCTCATCCTGCTAACGTGGTTACCCACAGATAGGGCCGAAAACTGTACCGTTGCCACAGCCAGTTAGCTTCTGGACTGGGCAATTGGCAGAGCGGATTACCTGTGTTTTTACTATGCGTATTGTATTTGGAGTTCACAACAAAGTGTCTGTCTATAGACTTTTGTTGCCATAACAAAGTACAAGTTACATTTATTTTTTCAAACGTGACAACTTTATGTAAATATGTTTCATGGTTCTAAGACTTTAAGGAAGGACGAGTTACTGACATAGGCTTGGCAAAAAATAAGTTTTCAAAGAGAGGTTCATTGCATATGATAGTTTCGGTTTACAATAGTTAGCAATTCCTTTGATGAAAGCTTGGATTTGCACTGAAAGTAAAACACATACGTAATTAATTCAGTGTGTGTGCGTGAGAGGGAGGGGGGGGGGGGGGGGGAGGTGGCGGGGATGAGCACTAAGCTAGAAAAGATTATAACTCATTTACAAACAAACCTCTGGGTCTAGTTCGGTCTTCCATCTAAGCTAAAGCCACAAGAGTCAGTGCGTAGTCCTTCCTTTTTTTTCAAAGAAACTGTAACTTTACAGATACAACTAATTGCAATAGTTCTATTATAACTAAGCACAGAGAGTGGGGTGGGCTGATAGGTGAGACAATAAAGGAGAAAGAAGACAATCAGACCAAACAACAAGGTCCACCCTCGATGTTTATCAAGCGCTCCCATAATCATTGTCTCATACAATTTGTGAGACATCAAGTAAAAAACTTGTCCCAACAATCTGTTCGCCAGCCTATACTTTCCTGCCATTGGACACATAGTGACAGCTGACAGAATATCAAACTCACTAACAACAAAGGCAAAGGCTTTATACCCTACACACACACACCACACTCACAACTCATGCCTTTCTTGACACCTCAGTAAACTCCTCCCTTTCTTACTCGGCTTTACAGTGACAAGAGGCTGTGGTTTGATTGAGCGATCCACATCATTCAAGGAAGTCTGGGTGGAGGGGGCAGTGGTCGTGCCAAGTGTTTGTCAGGACTCTGTATTGGGGACGGGGTGGGGGCAAGTAAGGGGGAAGGGAAGGGCCATGTGGTAAAGTCACACTGTCTAGCTCTTTTATTTGCTCTTCGGTCTTTATAACAACCACATGGGAAGGAAGCTGATTTCTCATGTATCAGTAACATCAACTACCGATCAACCTCAACCTAACATGGTTCCAACAGACGTGCCTAAATTGCAAATTGTTCTTCACACTTCAGGGGCTCTCGATCGCCTCCCAGTAGTTCAAACAGGGAGAAATTGTCACCTTTTCATTGGTTGATATTCTTAGAAAAGATATAAAGTCTGCTGAGTATATGAGATAGGGCATTAAGAAGATGATGATGTTTCAAACTGGCCCGCCAGTTAACCATTGATAATAATGGCGCCGCAGGACCCGGTTCAGAGTCTCAGCCCATACATTTAATGGCATTGCAGCACCCAGGTTATCGTCAGGGCAAAGCTTGACTAAAATGGGTGCGTACTACCAGAGTTAACAACTCCAGCTCTCCACACCAGTTTCAATTGTTAACAGTGCCTGCATCATTTCCACTCTCTTGCCTCTTTATGTACCTTTGGCTATTACTTGTATAGGATTTGCTTTTGTTGACAAGTTGGGAAGAAAAGTTGCTTTATCAACACTTTGATGTGAGTTCCTTTTGTACTTTCATCTGGCAATCTGCCCTAACTTGTGAGGAGTTGGAATTTAGAGTTTTTAGAAGCAAAAATGTTTGATTGAATTGTTTTCAAAAGTTTTCTTTCTATTGTAAAACATTGGAAAATATTTCTCTTGGCAGAATTATGATTATCTCAAGCAGTGGTTTTTTTTTTTTACCCTTAACAAGTCAAGAAAACCGCATTGCTAACAATATAAACACCCTTGAAAAATATTGCATTTTCATCATTTGGTATGGATGTTATATATCACTTTCCTTAGTTGTACCTTAGTTGTATTTTAAGTAAGATTCCTTTGGAAATTAAAGGATTGTAAAGCATTGGGGAATAAATAAACTTTTAGTCTACTTGGTATATCATGAGAAGAATTTTGATAAGAATTTTCTTTCTTTTTTTGTACTTTATTTTACTAAAGTTTCTAGGTTGGCTTATTTTCAACCATTGATTTATATTTTGTTATAGGCTCTCGTGACAGCTCTGTGGCTTTATGGCGTGTAGACAATCAAGAACTTTCTGTTTCTGAGAAAGGGGACGGAGACAGCCCAAGTCATAGAATTATTAAACCTTGTGTGTCTAAGCCTTGCTCAGGTGCCATGAGAGTTAGAGCTTTATCTCTGAGCAGAAATAAGCGGGTGAGTCATTCTTGATATAATACTTCTAAACTGAAATAATACGTTAGCATCAAGAAAACTTATTACTTTTTCCCCAAGTGTCTCTGGTTGATATTGAGGTTGCAAATAAAAACAACTATCTGATAACTTTTATAAAGTATGCATTTTTTAAAATTTATGTTAAAGAATAGATATGAATATGAATCTTTTTAAACAAAACTTGATACTTTCTCATTTGTTTTATTTATTTTTTTTTAGCTAAAAATGTTGATGATTGAATAGAGATAAAACATTTTCTCTTAGACGTATAGAATCTTTTAATTGTTTTGTTTCATACAGTTTGCTTAAGTGAATTTGCCCCAATCAGTATTACAATATCAATATCCACCCCTGAAACCATTGAATATTTTCTGTGTTTGGCTTCTAAAATGTTGGAGCTCACAGTGTTATGAAGATCATGTAAATTTCAAAAGATTTTATATCTCTATTGTGGGCTTAAAGTAGTCAAGACTTTCTGCCTAAGTTGAAGTATTGCTTTTCATAGGAAAATACAAACATTGAGCAAATTTTGTATTTTTCATAAATTGATTAAAGTTGGTAAAAATTATAAATCTATGATACTAAGTTCAAATACTTCTGTGGCATGATAATAAGGAAATAGGGGTCAAGATTTTGTTAAAACTAGGAGTGGGAAATAGGAAAATTAGCAAGTTGTTTACTGCCTGTTGTTGTTTTTTTTTTTTAATTCTCTCTTATAATAAATTTAAGAAGTTTGGTATTTAGGTTTGATAATATTTTGAAAAAAAAATATTAAAAATGATTTATTTTCCAAATTGAAGCACTATGTGGGCAAATGTTCTCCATGGGTTTTGAAAACTGCGCTATAATATCAATAGCAAATGTTTAATCTTTGAAGTTGTTTAAAGATTATATCAATAGGTTACCATGGATTTTATTTTCTTAGGTGACACTAAGAAAATAAAATTTATGTGTAAAAGAAATTATTCCCCATAGTTTGAAATTTTAATAAAATCAAATAAAATTTTCTTATCTGCAGATGATGGGTGTGTTGTCTATGAATGCTAAATTCCACTTCTGGGATATAGAAACTTTTAATCAGGTATTGTATGGTTTTAGTGCCACAATCTGGTATGCTTCTAGTTGTTATTGACATAAGATTTGCCATCAGTGCAAAGCAGTAATGTGTTGCAATTTTTACTTGAAAATTTGCTATTTCAAACAATATAATACACCATTGCTAAGCTTTTCAGTGGTGAAAAAAGTGGTTCCAAACTCTCTACAGCATTTTTAGTGTAGCTAAAAATCTCTGTAACCCAATGAAGAAATACATAGGAAAATTTAATCGCTGCGTTCAGAGACAAATTATATGGTGAATATGGCATGATGCAAAAAAGGGTGACCTATTTTTTATCTTGTTTGACAATTGTTGAATGCTACACAACTTAATTTGCTAAGGCCAGAGAATATTACTTATTGAAATTACGATTGGTAAGTTTTTGCATTTCTCTCTCTCTCTCTCTCTCTCTC
The DNA here is from genome assembly GCA_033675545.1 of Elysia crispata. NCBI lineage: Eukaryota > Metazoa > Mollusca > Gastropoda > Plakobranchidae > Elysia > Elysia crispata. The sequence goes on along the minus strand of JAWDGP010004075.1, from coordinate 141,326 downwards.
TCTCTCTCTCTCTCTCTCTCTCTCTCTCTCTCTCTCTCTCTCTCTCTCTCTCTCTCTCTCTCTCTCTCTCTCTCTCTCTCTCTCTCTCTCTCTCTCTCTCTCTCTCTCTCTCTCTCTCTCTCTCTCTCTCTCTCTCTCTCTCTCTCTCTCTCTCTCTCTCTCTCTCTCTCTCTCTCTCTCTCTCTCTCTCTCTCTCTCTCTCTCTCTCTCTCTCTCTCTCTCTCTCTCTCTCTCTCTCTCTCTCTCTCTCTCTCTCTCTCTCTCTCTCTCTCTCTCTCTCTCTCTCTCTCTCTCTCTCTCTCTCTCTCTCTCTCTCTCTCTCTCTCTCTCTCTCTCTCTCTCTCTCTCTCTCTCTCTCTCTCTCTCTCTCTCTCTCTCTCTCTCTCTCTCTCTCTCTCTCTCTCTCTCTCTCTCTCTCTCTCTCTCTCTCTCTCTCTCTCTCTCTCTCTCTCTCTCTCTCTCTCTCTCTCTCTCTCTCTCTCTCTCTCTCTCTCTCTCTCTCTCTCTCTCTCTCTCTCTCTCTCTCTCTCTCTCTCTCTCTCTCTCTCTCTCTCTCTCTCTCTCTCTCTCTCTCTCTCTCTCTCTCTCTCTCTCTCTCTCTCTCTCTCTCTCTCTCTCTCTCTCTCTCTCTCTCTCTCTCTCTCTCTCTCTCTCTCTCTCTCTCTCTCTCTCTCTCTCTCTCTCTCTCTCTCTCTCTCTCTCTCTCTCTCTCTCTCTCTCTCTCTCTCTCTCTCTCTCTCTCTCTCTCTCTCTCTCTCTCTCTCTCTCTCTCTCTCTCTCTCTCTCTCTCTCTCTCTCTCTCTCTCTCTCTCTCTCTCTCTCTCTCTCTCTCTCTCTCTCTCTCTCTCTCTCTCTCTCTCTCTCTCTCTCTCTCTCTCTCTCTCTCTCTCTCTCTCTCTCTCTCTCCCTCCCTCCTCTCATTTAACATTGTTGCGTCATGTGATATTTTGCTAAAAAGCTTTGGAAAAAAATTGGAAAGTTAATTAATTCATTGACATAGCCTATTTGGTTCCATGAAAAATTATCAAGTTCGTATGGTGAAAAGTAAAAACGAAATGACTCATTTGAGTTTTACTCATTTCCTGTCACTCTATGAAATTAGTGAAACTTGGTTTTGGAACTTTAATAGAGTGACATTCTTCTCCTTTGATTTTGTATTATCAGCTTGAAAGTGTGGACCTACCATGGAGAAGAGAGAATGTTTGCATGGCTAGCTCGGAAGACCTCGGTGTTTTTGCTGTGGGGTCCCAATCTTATGTGACTTTGATAGATCAGAGACAAAAAGGAACATCCCGGTGCAACCCTTTAAAGATTCCATCTAGTCATGGAGAAAGAGGTAACAATTTTTAGGGAGCACATGCATTATCAAAGAAAAATACTGTTTCTTTTACTTAAACTGATTATCTGCCATTTATTTGCTATAGCAGCATATGTTTCAATTCAATTGACAAGTTTCTGATGAATATAACATACCCAAAAGTTTCCCTTTCTTTGCACTAAATAATAAAAAATCGCTTTTGATTTATAGTTTTGCTCTATAATAAAGACATCTTCATTTGTTTCCAAGAGATCTGAATTTAGGGCTGTGTGTAAGCTATAGGCTGAAAGGGGATGGATTTTTCAAATGTTTTTTTTTACCTTGTTTTTTCCAAGCTTGAGGCCTGAAATGTCTCTTGAAGAGACATCAGTTCAACAAGTCTTTGGTAACTTATTTTGAAGCAATAAGATCAATGATAAGTTAGATTGTGGATTGATGGAATCAAAACATGCATTAATCTAAAATACTGTGGTTTTTTTTTTTTTTTTGAATTTTAGAAATGGCTTTATTAACAAAATAAAAGAAAAAGACAGTTTCATTTTGGTTTCCCAGCAAAGTTGTGGAAAATTTTTAGGCTTCAAATGCTTAGGATAGATAGGGAAAGAATATAAAGTAGGTGCATGCATTTTAAATTGAACATTTTTTTTTTCAAATCTATCGTCAAAATCCAACCAAAAAGTTGAATGCCATGAAATTTGACAATTTGACAATTTTATGGGGGGGGAGGGGGCAAAACAATGTTGAAAGTGGATATGTGATAAAAATTTTTGTTTAGAGTGAACTTAGTGTTAACATTGTGTTAATTGTAAAACTTCAATGCAGCATTCTCCCAAAAATCTTAACTGCATACAACTTTTTTGATACTTTAGATTACTGCACAACCCAAACAAAGTCACTAGGGGTCAACCTCCAGTGGAAGCTTATCAAGAACAAAAAATAAAAATAGCTTTTACTTATGAAAAGTAAAATCAAGTAGAAAAGATCTTTGAGATTATCGAGAAAAAAATGAAAGCCTAGTTCAAGTCGTTTTTTTGCTGTTGGCTTGCAAATCAAGGTGTTTTTTTAATATTATTTATACAAGAACTCCTATATTTAAAAATTGAAAAATGCAAAATTGGTCCGATAAATTTTTTGAAACTTGTACATAATATGTTAAGTTTTTTTACTCACGATATTTCAAAGGCTTATTAAAAAAATTGTGGCCATGGCAACTGAATCTGTAAAGTCCTACTTGTCAATTGAGATTTCTCCGTTTGGGTCGAAGTTAACTCGGTAACAGTTTTATTATAATATTATAGTTGAGTCAGAGACGGGGAAAAAAAAAACCCTTATACTTAAATTATATATATATATATATATATATATATATATATATATATATATATATATATATATATTTGTGTATCTGTGTGTTCATGTGCGTTTATAACATTGTTGATATATTCAACTAAGGATTACAGTTCAGTTTTGGAAAGCAGATGTGACTATAAGTAGATTTTTTTTTATAACATGTGATGTAATTTTTCTTTTAAATTGTTGACTATCTGTGAGCTTCAAGCTTTCTACACATGAAATCATCTTAGGACTTTTTTCTGTGCCCTGCTCTTCCAATGGGCCTAGTCTTACCCGCTATTTTTGTATATGTGCGTCAGTGTTTTCTAGAGGATGCTGCTTTGGAATTATTTTGAGTGGGAACATTATTTTTCTCTGTAAACTGAAAAGCAATTGTCTTTGCTGTTTTAATTTCTAGTATTGACCTTGGTTACATTGATTTTGTGTATAACATAAGGATCAGTTCTGCCTTATTTCAGTTTTTATGTGAACGAAAATCGAGAAAGTGTTCTGTCATGTTTTAAATTTGGCGCATGTTTATAAGGTTAATTTGATATCAAGTTAGTTGCGTTGGCTCTGTTATTGTATTTTTATTTTTTCATTTTGGGTACACAAAGTTTTGGCAAATACAAAACAGTTCATTCAAGCAATGTGTATGACTTTCAATAGAATAAAAGTTAATCAGTAACTAATATTTGGAGTAGTAACAAAATTAAAGTAGAAATTTCCTTTTCAAATTTTTTTTTATAAACGTAAATTTTATATCATGTAAAAGTAAAATTTACGTAGATTCAAGTTGTGACTTTTTATAAAAATCACACAGGCATTTTCTTTTTTTTTTTGAAGACAATACTAACATATACATATTATGGTTTTTATGCTCTACATTAAAGGTAGTGATCTTCACTTTTAAATAAAACACACAAAAATTATGATAGAAACACCAAATTTTCTCCGCCTTTAGATCTAATTTTAAAGATAAAAATAAATACAGAACTTTGGTGGTGCTTCGAAAGGTTTAGAAACAAAGTGAATTTTAGTTTTATTACCAATTTCTCCCCTAGTATGAGCCAGCATGCACAGTGCATTGGCATCGCATTGCAGGTACCTGTTAGGACTGTGATTTATGGTCGCTGTAGGAACAAACATAATTAGTTTTTAATCTCCTAAGTTTCTTATAGGACTGAGCTGTCCGGGGCTCGTGGTCGAAAACTAAAATGCAGGAATTTGAGGTAAATACTATGCAGTGCATTAAGCAAACTAGGGAAGATTGTTTTAAAGATATAGGATATAAATTTAGATTTTCAATGGAAGACTTAAGGGCACTTTGTCACTTTACTCTTTTCTTGTACCGCTGCTTTTGACAGGCATACGATCATTGAGCTTCACTCATAACATGATTACAATTGGTACTGGTGATGGTCGGGTGCTCTTTTATGATACAAGGGCAGCTCAGTTTCTGCATCTTCAAAATGGAAACCACTGTGAGCTGCATGTTGGTGACGGATGGCTGGTGAGTAGATCACTGGTGGATCTTTTAACATTAAATAGTGGATTTTTCTGAACAATGTCTGCTGCCATAATTTTCCATGCAAATATCCTGGGGGGGGTTTTTGTAATAAAATAAAAAAAAATATTTAAATAAGTTTGTTTCATAAATCTTACTTGTTGTGTGTTGTGCGCTCTACAAAATCTCTTGATAAGCATCTTAGACAATATAATTCGAAAGATTTTAATGATTGTTTTGTCACTGTTAATGGTTTAGTCACCACAAATGAAACATTTTTATGACATTTTTTTTTTTGATAAAATTTCTCTTTTCCTACATTGTAAGGGGAAATCTATAGTAGATCCAATGACATTTTTTTTTGCATTTTTTTTTTATTATTATTATTCCTTTATCTATTTATTTATTTTTTTTAATTTACATTATTGTGGGTAAGAATATTTCAATCATGCTTCATGCTGACTCTTCTATATCAACAACAGTGGTATCACCATTGTTGGCTTTGCATAATAAAACCACCAAACCATCTGGAAAAGTATCAAATTATCTTATAAAGTTCTGAAATTGAGTCCCACTTCCTGCTGAAATTGGTGTCATATGGGTTGGCAGCTCTACTGTGCACTGAGGCATCACTTTATTTTAGATCATTATTATGTAGATTATAGATCTTTAAAAAATTTTGCATATAGCACCATAATCAATTTAGCCATATGTACAAGTGTTTGATTTTGAGATGTTCTCTTCCTTACAGTATAAACTTTTTATTCATATCAAATGTAAGTTTGCTGTAGCATTAATTTTACTCCTTTTTTTATTTTCATTTATTTCTAAACAGAGACTTGATGCTAACTACTGGGAACATTTTCTTCATGCGCGTTACCCAAATGCTATTTTTACTCATTGTTATGATGAATGGAATGCACGCTTGTTTGTTGCTGGGGGTCCTTTGCCGGCAGGACTTTATGGGAACTATGCTGGTTTATATTATTGATCATCAGTGAGCAGAATAGATAGCCCAATTATTTCACTGGATATAATTTTGTCTCATACTCAGTTTATTACCAGTGCGTCTTGTGGCAATGTCTTTAAGTAGGCCTACATGTGTTTTTTTCAATCCGCTCCAAAAACAGAATGAAATCGAGAGGTTTAAATTTTGTTCTAGCAAGTTGTAAGATAATTTTAGGTTGGATATTTATTTTTTACAAACGTTTCTTTTCTTCCTCACTGTTATTTTCTTTTACAATAAATTGCTATTTGTCAGTAATACCACCTAGATAGCCTCTCACTTCTTTTCTTTTTTTTTCTCTTTTTTAATCCTAGGACTGAAGTTACAGTCATCTTAATTCTTATTGTAATATATATATCTTTTCTCAAAAATAAAGTCACATATTTTCAATTGAGACCTTATTGCACTTTACTTTTGATACACAATATTCTCACCTGTGCTTAAGAATTCTTAATGCCTTTTTCAGTTGGAGCTACAATATGGACTTAAAAACGTGGTCATGGAGTTTTTGGTTTATTTAAATATGGAACATATTTGATTTGATATTTTCTTTTTGATGATTATTAGAAAATAAAACATAATGAAAATCTTACAAGCACCTTAGAACATGAATTTGAAATTATATCACAACTTGTGATTTTGAGGTTTAACTGCTGATACAGACATCCCTTTAAAAAAAAAGGTCTGTTTTTTGCTAACTACAAATGTAACTTCACAAATAGGGATTACTGTTACTATGACCATAATTTTTCCATTAAAACTAGGCTTATTTATCACAGGATATTGATTGTATTTGTGTATAAAAGTCTTTTTTTTTTTTGTACAAATTTATCTGTCCAAGACATTGAGGGCAATCTAAATTTTTACCTAATGTATTTATAACATGGGAAGTAAGAAATATGTATGTAGTTTTAAAAAGAAGGTTAGGGACACAAAGTTCATAAAGTTAAACAAAAAGTAAAGCAATTTTAGACTTGAAATAAAGAGCATACAAAACAAGCATGATTTGTTATATACATACTAGATTTTTTTTCTATGTTCTCTACATCAGCACAAGATTTATTAGAGTAACTTTCTAAAATATCTCTTTAGAATAGCAAATAGGGCCTCCTTAGGGATATAATAGTGTTTGTTGAGTTGAAAGCACATGTTGTTCATAGTTTTCATTAAAAAAAAATGTATGTTTAATGATGCAGGTTTTCTGAGATGTGTGAAAAATAAAACAAACAAAAAAAAAGGAGATTGTGTGTTGATAGTGCTCTTCTTATGCTTGGCCAACTCTGGGCCTGCTATGTCACTTAATAATTAAAGCTATGAATTAGTATGAATCAAATGAAGTTTTATCTTTAAAGCAGGACTGACAGTAAATATTTAAAACCAAAAATTAATTTTCATTGTAAAGTTAACTTGGCCATATATGGATTCAGTGGAATTGAAATCACAGGAGGTCTGATTCAGGGAAGAGCAGCTAAGTGGATGAACTTGCGACCAACTCGGTGACACAGGTGAAGCTCATCATAATTAAGAAACTTGCCCCATGACTAAATTGTTGGATAGTGGCTGGAGTTACTGTCCACATGGTGCACTTGAAAGAAGCCTAAATAGCAAGGCTATCTTCTTTTTAATCTTTTAGTTATTAAGAAAGGATAAAAAAAAAAACATTTACGGTGTAAACCAATCTAATTCACCAAGAAATTTAATTATGTTGTCAATATGAAATGTTTCTCTTTCATGTTCAAAATTCTAGGGCAATGTCTTAAATAACTTGTCTATTTCAGAGAAATCTTTACACGTCACATGCCTAAAATTAAAGCAGTTAAATTGTGTAGTCTTCATCATAAAAGAATTTTTCTTACAGCACTTTAATTTCTACTCTATGAAGCATAATGGCATAGTTTAACTCTTAATCTGAGTGGCCTTATCATTGTTTTTCTTTGAGAAAGGTATTGTATTTTTAGGTATTACAGGCAGGGTTCTATGTTCTTAATATTTATGGGGGTTTTTTGGTTGTTTTTTTTTTAATCAAAGTACTCTGTAAAAAGAGGTCTGTAGAACATTGCCCAGGAACAGGTAATAGCAACCATGGGATTATTGCTGAGAGCAGGTCTGTAGCCTTGATAAGGCCTATGAAGAATTTTGCTTTTTACAGACCAGGGCGCTCACTGACAATAGTGTTTTGTGTCATTTCCATTATTGGAGTTTCAGATACTCGAAAAGTAGATTGTATTCTAATGCCTAGGTAGCAGTTCTACATGTTGAGAGACTTGAAATATGAGTTTATAGCAGTCTTCTGGAACACTGCACTAAAAAAAGTGTGCAATTTACAGAAGACTTTTAAGTCCTGTAAATGGTGCCTTTCTTGTGCGAATACAGGATCACACATTTTGAACAGATCGAAGTTTTCAAATGTTTTTTCTCTTAATTTTAAGCATATTACAGTTGAAACCTCCAAAACCGAAGTTTGATTATTCGAATTTCTCATAAACTGAATTTTGCAAGATGATAGGTTATTTTTTTCTCTTTGGCCTTGTTAGAATCGGACTCGTATTTCGAAGTCTTTCAGATTCGATTCTCTTAATATGAAGTTGATACCACCCCATAAGGCATTACAAAAGTACAACATGTAAATTTCCAGCAGCAAGCAATGCCAATCACTGCCTAAGAAAGGCTGATCAGTGCGCTATCAAAGCAAGAAGGGAGTGGATGCACTAACAATTAAGAGCCTGTACTGAAACTTATATTGATGGTAATGTGGGAGGGGGAGGGTTGCTCGTTGCAGCCACAGTACACACTCGCTCAATGAGTCATAGATTGTTATACTCATTTTTGTAATTCCAATACTCTTAATTCGAATATTTCATCCATTCCCATACAATTCAATTTTTGAGGTTTCCAATGTACATGCGTTTAATTAGGATTGTGTATCAAATGAGATTTAACTAGGACATAGAATCAGAAGAGGTAATTTTACATATCAGTTATGAAAGTTTATAAGTTTTTTAAAACGCTGCCACTCCCTCTTAATCACGACCTGAGATGAATGCTGCCTGCATTGTTAACTTGTTTTATATTCCGGGTTGTGCCCTATGATATTTACCAATTTTTAAACCAGTTTTTTAATTGCTTTTTCCTTTTTTAGTCAGTCTCATTGTTCGAAAAATGGATCATGTAAACTGCCTCAATGCTATCAACATCATTGTTCTGACAGTCACACTCACAGCTGAAGATTCAACAAGAAAGAAATAGAATGTATAGCATGTAAAAATTATGTCTGTATCTTTTAATGAAAATTATGAAGCATTTTGAATGCTTGTAACAAATGCTGCAGTATTGCATAATACTTGTGAAACTTTTTTTAGATTCTCTGTTTTAACAACGGTAAAAACCACTCTATAATTTTAATTATACATTATATTTTGCATAATGATAAAGACAATTTTTTAAGACTAAATCTGTTTCACGTCTAAAGCCTCACACAGAAAGCAGCTGGCATGACATGCAGGGAGTGAGATGAATTCAAATTTTATGTGTGCAATGTTACAAACTAAATAAGAAAAAGCAGTGATGCTCTTCTTTCTTTCATCAGACAGGTTTTAAATCCTCTGCAAAAGGCACATTTTTTTTCTTATTTTTTATTTATGTTATATTGCATTTACATTTCGGAAGCTATACATGTCCATTTACTCTATTGTATCTCAAGGCTACAGTTATGTTCATAGTGTCTTTGGAAGAATCCTAATAAGTGGGATTTACAGGGTCTAAATTTGAAATTTCTTTTTAAACATTGCATGCATGTTTTTGAATTTCCCAATATTAAGAATGAGATAATTTATCTGACCTGTTTGTAAGAGAAGGATTTCTTAACATGTGAAAAGAAATTCAAAGAAACAGAATTATAAGCTGCATTACTTCTATCTATCATAATTTGATTTATCCTCAACATTCACTAGGATTGGCTGGTTTAAATCTACTTTCTTGTTCTTCATAAATTTATTTACTTAGTTGTCAAAAAAAAACTTTTTTATTTATGGGAAGTGAATTCCACTGCTTTCATGATTGTGTGAGATAAACTTGTGATCTATTTATTAATCTTTGAATCTTTGATGTGATTGTGTGTTCAAAGAAATTGCTACAATTTGCTAATATGATGTCTTGAAAATTGTTAAGAACGTTCAACTCATGTGAAATTAAGCCCTTTTTTATTTTAATCTTCTGTGACATGTAATGAATAAAAGAATCTTTCTTCCTAGTCTTAAAGAGAAAAACGGTGAGAGTGAAAGGCTGATTTGCAGAATATATGTTAATGGTGTGTGGTGTAAATAAATTTAAACAAGTGATGATGAAGATAAATTTGAAGATATTGAAAACTTATTGAAGCCCTTTTCTCTTCTTTTCAAGACAATGTTTGTTATATGCTGGTTAACTCCATTCATATGTCATGGTTTGCACCCTTATCCATACGTCACAGGCTTTATTGGGCCCTAATGCATAGAAAAATAGGAAAACTTTATAGTGTACCCGTATTTGTACGTCAAAGGTTTACATGTCTTATTTCCTTTTCTTTTTTTGTTCTCTTGTTATCTATCAAGTTTCTTTCTTGTCTCTCTCCGTTTTTTTTTTCTCTCGTCTTTCTTATTTCTCATTCTCTCATCCCTTTCACTCCCTGCTGTCTCTGTCTCTTGACTTTCTCTTCTTGCTTCTCCCTTTCTCTACTGTCTTTCTGTCTCTGTCTCTATCTCTATAGTCATTTTTTTTTTTTTGCTCTTAGTCTTACTTTCTCTATACCTCTTCCGTTTCTCTATGGAATTTGAAATTGCTTAAAAGGCTGATTTGGAGTTATGTTCTTTTAGTTTTACCAGCCTCTTACAGGTTCCTGGTGTCCCAGGCAGCCTATCACCAGCTTCTTCCACTTTCTACTCTTCCCAACTCTTGGTTTCCGTCTTGCCAATGTAATTGCTTTGTGGAAGCTTAGTTTCTTGGAGCTTTTAAAAAAATTCTGAAATAAAAATTGATGGACATTCAGGATTTTAGTTCACAGTTCCATAAATACATAAAGTTTACCTAAGAATCATTTTTGGTGAAGTACCATTTACAAACGGAGCACCTCCTTGAGGAAAGTTCTTCAGTGTCCTATCCAGAAAATAAAGAATGCGATTGGCGATTTTTAAGGAGTAGAGGTCGAAAATTGTACTATATAGCGATTATATTAACAAGCACGCAAAGAGTAACCGTTAGGTTTTTCCTCCAGAGCCTATCAATACGCGCCGATGGAGGCAGCATAGGAAAAGAAAATGCACGATCTAAAGTTAGTAAAAGAAGACAAAGAGTTGTTAAAAATGAAAGAGAGAGATAGGATGCGGAAAAAGCAAGGAGTATTAATGATATGTAACTACTTATATGATTTTGGCTGAGCGGTGATTTGAAGTAAAAGTACCAAAAGCAGGTGGAGCAGCAACACTAATAGTAGGGGTAGTAGTCGTAGTAAAGAGAAAAAGACTTCTCATTATGTATTTCTTTTCTTTGTTAGTTTGGATCAATTCTTTAAGACACTTGATCTATAGATTTTTTAAAAAAACTTTTTACCTCTTACTACAGTAAGTAAACGCGTCTCTTTATCTCTTTTCTTTGTTTCTTGTTATCAGTCTTGTTATCATCTGCATAACATGCCAGTCTGTTCAGGAAAGTAGTTCTACGTAGTGATTCAATCGGTCAGTACTTTAGGACCATGTGACGGGATAGTTTCCCAGAGCGACAATTGCGAAAGTAGACACCTTCCCAACCTCCGCTCCTATTATTATCAAAGCGTGTCTTGCGTTCCCATACTGGTACTTCTACTAGCCAAATAGTTCCTGCATAGATTTTGTCTTCTTCATTTCAATCAAGAGCCTTATTGTCTTTTAGAAATTTGATTTGGTTGACTGCTCTTCAGTTGAATTCTACATGTTTATACATGTACATACATCTTTAAGGATAAGAATTCGCAATAAATATTTCCTCCAACTGATTTTTTTTTCGTTTTTTTTTTTTTTTTTTGTTTTGTTTATTTTTGAATGAGGGCGGTTCTTTTTTTTTTTGTGAGAAAAGAAAGGGGAGGGGGTGTCTCTTGATATATAATAACAATAATTATGATAGCATAAAATTAAAACTAAGAAATTTTCAAGGATGCGCTTTTTAACCTTTAACGGATCTTCCAGATGTTACTGCATGACACATTTCCCCTTGGTAGCACGTAACCAATGAGCCTAGCATTACAAATGTTTCTTTGGCTGGCTCACATAAACTATTTCTAATTCTGTGTTTATTTTTCAAGTTCGTGGTGGCTATCGCTGTATTGGTGCGATCAAACGATCATACTAAGGTGGGTTAGGCATATGATATTTAATAAGTACAGAGATAAACCCGTCACAGAAGATTCAATATAAATGATTAACAGGGTGAATAAAGAAACTGTTTTTACATTTATTGATATAGTTACACCATTCATAGATTTATGTCTCCTCAGATCTAAATTTGAAACTAGTATATATTTAAGGCATACATATTGTTATCGTTCGTCCTAGATGTTTGTGCGTCCACTGGCAAGTGCTGGTGCTTCTGGATTAAAATATGTTCTCTTTAGTCATGGCAAGGTGATGGGTGTCGAAGCATCTATATAATTATCGATGGTTCTAATCCTACAAATTCAAGTATTTTTCGGCCAATCCGGCCTTACCTTAACTACTGCTGAGCACAACCTCAAAATTCTAGCTCTTGTAATCCTTACTCACTACTTGTATTAGTAGAAACTAGTAGTACCGTATAGTAGTAGTAGTAGCAGCAGCAGCATCAGCAGCAGCAGCAGCAGCATTAGTAGTTGTAGTAGTAGTAGTAGTAGTAGTAGTAGTAGTAGTAGTAGTAGTAGTAGTAGTAGTAGTAGTAGTAGTAATAATAGAAAAATAATGCGGCAGAACTGAGAGCAAGATCCAGATAAACAGAAAAAGCACATGCGAGGTAAGAAAAGAAAAATACACAGGTTTTTCTACAGGGAAAACCCTCTTCAATCGATTGTGGAGCATGAGAAGGATTCCACTAGTGACTGGCTTTCCAAAAAAAAAAAACAGGCCGCACCTTGCACTTATTTGCGTCACAGACCAAAATGAAGCAGACGAATTATGAAACATAGTTGAGACGATTTTTTTGTTGTTTTAATTTCAAACATTCATGCTAAATCAACGTAGGAAACTAGCTAGGATTTTATTTATATTTAATTTGAGTATTCTTGGAAACCAGGAATTAAATTTTACAGTTGTTTAAAAAATTAAATGAGGGCGTGGTCATAAATAATTTATTGGTTTCACACGATCGTCTGATTGCATATCAATTAAAAAAATATTGTGAATGCTCATGAAATATCTAGATGCATAATTTATGCGCAAGACCGTGGGAAGATGAGAATAAGTTTAATAAAAGAAGAAAGGAAAAGAGGAACTGAGAGGAAAACAGAGCTGCAAAGGGGCAATTTTTTTTTTCAGGTTTAATTTGTATACATGTTTTGTTACTTTCAATGTCATAGCCTTTGTTTAGGGGTACGAAAAAAGCGCAGGTGAAGGAGGGAGAGGTGTAATTTTTTTAGGAAAGGTGAAGCTCGAAGAACTATGTAGAAAAATAGAGTACCGTAAAAGTTGACGATTTAAGTGGGAAAATACAAATGTAGCGCTGGCAGGGAGGAGAGCAGGATCTAGGGTAGAAATGAGATCATTAAACTACATTGGTTGAGAAATAGTGTAGCCAAAATGTGCGAAGGGCCGAAAATGATCTGCAGAGAGTGTAGTACATGTATAGACTTAGAGTAGGCCTACATAGACGACTTTCCAAGAAATTAGAATGACAACTAGTATGAAAAGCATGATTCTATTAACATATTTAAAAAGGTGTTTTTAGGACGAGACCATAATTAATTTGTATGATGCTCATTTTCTTTTAGCTTTGTTTTCGACTATCGCTATACTTAAGCTTCACCTGAGTGTTCATTCAAAGAAACGACCTGAAAGAATAAAAATATTTCTGGCTTCGTTGCTCCAGTTTATGGTCGTCTTTTTGTTTCCATTTGCTATGTAGTTGTCTTATGATATATTGTCACAGAAAAGATCTAGTTGCATTAAAAGGCACCAATTTCGATTAAGAAATGTGCATAGCTTTTATAAATCTCCCTTTCTGATGAAAGTATGTATCCATCACAGATTAATATTAAAACAGATTCACAAGTCCGCTATAAAAAAAAGTAAAAAAAAAAAGAGAGAGAGAGAGAGAGAGAGAGAGAGAGAGAGAGAGAGAGAGAGAGAGAGAGAGAGAGAGAGAGAGAGAGAGAGAGAGAGAGAGAGAGAGAGACACCCAGTGGCGTCACGTGGGTTTGAAATTCGATAGGGCTCTACTGCGTGTTTTAAGTCAGCATCAGTTATCTGTCTGTTTTGGAACTGATGTAAGAGTATGCCTGAATGTACAAATATATCTTCAAAAAAGGATAAGAAATGTCTAAACTTTGACTTTGAGTCCAAAAGGGACCAAAAGCAATATTTACAAAAAAAAAAAAAAAAAAAAATTCCTAGAGGGATACTTGTTTATTTCTGCAAACCAATATTTGACTGATGAACATAACAAAGAATAAAATGTGTATAAGGTGTGTCTGAATACCTTGAGCCGTGCCACTCGTAACTGTTGCATACGGCTGGGCTATAAACTTGTTGTGTGATTCAATTTAAAGAACAGCTCATCTACTTCAAACTTTGCAACGCCAGACTCAATCCTATCATTAACTTCCGTGATTTCAACAAGTCCAGAGCGCCAATTCCACCAATCTTCTAAAAATTATCAGAAATTGCGATCTTGATGAAATATCGGTTGTTTCATCTGCAATAGAATTAATATTTCGTAATTGTGCCTTTAAGTTGTCAATGAACTTCACACATGCAATCAATAAACTCATTTTGAATCATCACTGATCTGTATTCTGTGACATTTGAGGTAACCTTAGTGTTGACTATTAAATTTTGATACAGTAACAGTTTTATGCGGACCAGAAATATTCCTTTTTATAATATTAGGCGATTGTTAGCTTCCGTTGTAGCCACGGAAAGCGATCTCATGAACGCCGCAGAATTAGAATGGCTTCATAGACTAGCAGTATCCTGAGCTGACTCGTGCGGCGATATTGGTTGCATTAAATTAACTCAACGGGGCGATGCTGTTAAGTATGTGTATATGGCCTGTATCTACAAAGTATTTTAATTTTTGTAAATCCATATTCCAACGAGGAATCTCCGACAGCTAGAACAATAGCAAAACGTTCAATGGCTGATGAGGTTCTAACTTATTTTTTTTTTGCTAACTTATCGTCATGAGTCAGAGTACTGAAGCAAATGTGAAGTAAATTGTCTACTCAATTCATTGTTTCGTAATGTTTAAATTATCAAATTTTCATAAGATTCTGAAGGCAGCTAATTTACTTATCAAATAAATTGTAAGCATGAATGATTTAATGATAAAACAACTAGATCACTCTATAAACCTGGCAAAATGATATGTCACGGAGATGATCGTCACAAGGAAACTTATGTAGGTTACTGGGTCACGCGAATAGACAAGGCCATGTCATGGCACCAAGCAGTTACTGTAGCACTAGATCCGTGCCCGGCAAAGCATGCCCAAGGTCAGGTCACAACTTGAATTACATCTGTGGGAACAGAAAAATTTGGGGCTTTTCGGGCAGACCAATGAAAAATCTTAGTACTATTCACAGGAGTGCCATGATTATTACAACGAGCGCTTGTAGTAAGCGCAGTAAAAAGGGCATAGAGCAAGGCAATTATCATAAACTCACTTGTCTATATTTACGCCTAGATGGTATTGAAGGATTGCTAAGGTAACATGTAATTTTCATTATTGTTTAAGCCTTTATCCTAGATGTGATAACAATGAAAACATAGCGCACAGTCAAGAGTTGGTGATAATGATTATCTTTTGAATCTGCTATCAAAAACATTAAGTGCATGCACATTGAAAAGGAGCAAACGGTTGTGGTTAAAATTGTCTAAACAACAGGGTGTGACAGAAGCCGCAAGCCACTGAAGCCATACGACGTCACTGCTGATACCCGATCTCGACTTCCATATTAGTCTGTCTGAGGACTCAATTTATTCATTGCTCTGGTGCCACTTAGTTCAATATTTCATCAAATCACTTGCGTCCAACGAAAAAAAGCAAAACGCCCCTAAAGATGATTATAAATGTGAAAGTCAAATAATTTTTTATAAAGCTAACGTAAAATTTATTACAATTAAAGAAAGGAAGAATTGATCAAACTAAAAAAACAATACAAGTTAGATGTAGAATTAGGGAAATTTAGCGACTAACAACTTAAAAAGAATCTCTCTCTCTCTCTCTCTCTCTCTCTCTCTCTCTCTCTCTCTCTCTCTCTCTCTCTCTCTCTCTCTCTCTCTCTCTCTCTCTCTCTCTCACTCTCTTTTTTCTTCTTTTCATCAGTCAATTGTAATATGTCTAAAGGAAAAAGATACTCAAAATCTCTCTCTCTCTCTCTCTCTCTCTCTCTCTCTCTCTCTCTCTCTCTCTCTTCACTCTTCTTCTTCTTCTTCTTCTTCTTCTTTTCATTAGTTATGTGAAATATGTCTAAAGGGAAAAGCTTCTCAAAAAATCTCTCTCTCTCTGTCTCTCTCTCTCTCTCTCTCTCTCTCTCTCTCTCTCTCTCTCTCTCTCTCTCTCTCTCTCTCTCTCTCTCTCCCTCTCTCCTAATTCTCTCTCTCTCTCTCTCTCTCTCTGTTAACCCTCTTTCCCTCTCTCTCTCTCTCTCTCTCTCTCTCTCTCTCTCTCTCTCTCTCTCTCTCTCTTTCTTCCTTTAGCCAAGTGTTTTATTAAACACTTTGAAGCTAACATAGTTAACAGATGCTTGTCAATTTGAGATGTAAGATGCACCACTCTGACCTCCATGGAATTGTTGACAAAATTAATGTTCAACCAAAAAGAAATGTGAGATTTCCTCACACGAAGAGGCGATTTGGAATTTTGTTCGTTTTTTATTCTGTGGGTCCCATTGTCAACAAATATTAATTAAGGCGATAAAAGTCGATCAGTGCGAGCGTTTTTTCAATAGGCATCTATTACATCACTGTATTCAAATAATAATAAAAAAAAAATGAAAAAAAAAAGATCGCTGACGCAGCATTCTTGAACGACATGCTGAGTGAGTATGAGCCTGCAAAAAAACCAAAAACAAACAAACAAACAAAAAAATCTTTCTTAAAATCTTAGACGTAACAACAATCCTAGACACAACCGATTACAACAGGGAAAAACATGATTGTATCAAGCTTTAGCACTGTTTTATTACCACTTGATCTAGTTGTTTAGATCAAAGAGGAAGTAGCAAATTCTCTCATCCTCTACTGGCAGCGCTACATTTTTGTTTTGTTTTTTTTTGGTTTTTTTTTTTTATATTAAAAAAAATAGGTTATTTTTAGTAAGCTTCGTAGTGGTTACAAATAGAATTCGAGTGAAAATGATTAAGTAATACTTGCTTTTTACGGGACTCGAACCGCCAGGGCAGGACTAGCAAATGGAGTATAGCAATAGAGCCCTGCTGAGGAAAAGAAACAGTCAAAGAGGCAAATGCACAGTTTCTTAGGGGTTTTTTTTGTTTTAAGTCTTCTTTAAAGTTTTAAATATCTCTTTTATGCTTTTATGATACGGTTAGAGCCTTAATGACATGCGTGCTCATGTGTTGAAACACTGACATACCTGAAGGATGAGTATGCTGTGTGACTGAATGTATTGCTCCTCTTTTCTTTTTTTTACTTGAATGCGGAGGAGTAGGAAAAAGGACTAGGGCCTTTTATGAGGAAAACCCTATAATTCTTTTTCATCATGACAAAATTCAGATATTACAAACTTGAAGAAAAGCGATGGACACGGCTGATTGCTTTTCGATAATATCCATAGCTCGGGATATGTTGTACATAATAACACAATTCAGGTGGTGTTGTGTTAACAGTAGCATTGTTAATATTGCCAAAAAAGCATGGTCGTAACTCTATAGCCACAATTGCAGAAGAGAGCATCAATGAAAAGAAAAGAAAATTGATAGGGTTGTGTGGATGTGCAATCATATTTATGTGCGTAATTTATTATCTTTTTCTTAATGGCAACATATAATAGGCAGAAAGAGAAAAAGAGAAAAGAAGGGCGAGAGCCAGAGTGAGAGAGAGAGAGAGAGAGAGAGAGAGAGAGAGAGATTATAAAGTGAAATGTAAACGTGTAAAAGGAGAGAAGACAGAGAGAGAGAGAGAGAGAGAGAGAGAGAGAGAGAGAGAGAGAGAGAGAGAGAGAGAGAGAGAGAGAGAGAGAGAGAGAGAGAGAGAGAGAGAGAGAGAGAGAGAGAGAGAGAGAGAGAGAGAGAGAGAGAGAGAGAGAGTCAACGACGTAACGCCCTAAATATCTTTATTTTAAGAACACCAAACGGTTATTCAACTCGTTTACAATGAACACAAAACATTGCCCGGTACATCTCAAAACTCTATTAAGCATCTTTGAAAGTGCTAACAAATGAACTCCCTAGAATTTAGAATAATTTATCTTTCTTTTTTCCTTTGATTAATTGTACATGAATACTCCAATGAAAGGAGCCCATACGCAAATAAAGACATATCCGAGATGTCTTGCGTTTTCTTCATACTATTATATAATTGGATACTTTTGCACCAGTGCTTTTTATAAAATAATGGGATCTGCTTATGCTGTGACTGCGATGGTCAAAGTAGTTGGACCGAGAGGCCTTTCTTTTTATTTTCATTACTAAGCCAAGAGGACAGCTGCTGCAGGGCTTCGAATTTAATTATGCGATCACCACCTATATCTTACGTAGTCTGCTCTGTGACAAATTTAGTTACAACGCTGTGGACTGATTGGCAGAAAAGTTTTCCGCTTTCGCTTGTCCAGTTAACTTCATCAATGAATGTTGCACTTGGTTGAATGAACATCTAGGCTGAACAGGAACTATTCGCAACTTCATATGTGAGAAAAAAGTATTTCATCATCATAGTAGTGATGTACACGGAAATGATTTCTACCCGCTCAAAATATTTTACATATTCAGTTTTCTTTTCCTATTGTTGTTTTGCATTGTTTGCTTTTGCACAAAAGAGATGAAGGCTCTACCATTCTATTCTTGTTCCCCTCCTTATTTTTCGGATTAATTTCATTTTTAGATAGCCCATAATAGAATATATCCTTATTTAATGTTTTAAGATGTCTTTAGAAAAAATGTTTTTGAACAAGCCATGTGCATTGACATGTTGTCTTTCCAAGCTTTCAAATCGACTCACGGATCTTTGCTTACGTGAATTTGCACAATAGGCTGCGCCACAAACAATTCATTTAACATGGTAATGTTGCTAATAATTGTGTATACCTGTACTTTTCAATAAATTCTCGCCCCCCACTAAGCGTTGGAGTTTTGCTTTTATTGTTTATTTCAGGCGTGTTTTATCTAAATCCACAAGAAAAACCATTATCAGTTTCGATTTTGATTTTAAATATGGTACCATCTTTGGATTTTCCACAGTAATCTGACCCTGGGACCTGGAATTATCTTGAAGACCGTGTGTGTTACAGTGATACATTATTTTATTACCTGGTAATAGTATGAAGAATTTTTCCAGAAAGTTGAGGCCGGGGGAAAAAGCTCGTTCTTAATTGTTTAACAACACCTTTGTATTTTCCTTGGACACGGAAACCTTTCAATCCCTCTGCTCTCCTGGATAAAGGGGTAAAAAACCTAGCTTTTATGGCCATGAGGTGTTCATGGAAAATCAGAATAACACTATGAACTGGCTTTCTTTCACAATCCACAACCTCTTTTATATACTTCTCTATGCTATATAGTCACCTCTTTGAGATTTACAAGAGTAAAACTTTCAAGTGCAGAGTACATCACTTATAAAAGCTAAGCCTGCTCTTAAACGCCCTGAGTAACCTAAAAATGTTTTACCGTCACAGCGGTTGAAGCCATAAGTCCAGTCCGGTGTTTTGATGGAAAAGAATCATAGTGGCGACTGCTGTGAAATATGCCATTGGTATCGGGTTATGTTTTTTTGTTTGTTTTTTTTTTTCGTCTTTGTTCATTGAATCAGAACTATTTTCGATGTCGGAGATGTTTTTGATTAAATCAACTATAAAATGACTCAAACCGAATGATCTTTTTCACAAACGTAAAATCTGTCCCACAGATCTTTCAGGACAATAAACATCCCATGTTCTCACATACTAACAAGCTACTTGTAGATCGAACGGATCTGACATGATTGTCCAATGGATTCTTTATCATTGTCAAATCCAAAACAATGAAAGCGCCTACGAGTCAAAAAAGAAGCAAAATGGAAGGAGATGTTACAAAATGGAACCAATAAAGGCTTATCCTAGCTCAAAACAAAACGACAACTTCCAAATTATAGTTGGCGGAAGAGACGCCTATCATTCTATATACAGAGAAAACCGAATAGACCCTGTTTTGTTTTAAAGAAAGTAAACTTAACACGATTACAAAAACTTTATGACTGAAGAGATCACCAAGGATTACTGTGGATATAGCATATAGAAGCCAATCATAATTGTACTTTCACCTTAGACATTTATCCTAGTCACAAGACTTTAGCTGAACTCGATTGACTTATTAGTATGACATTGCAACTTTACGAGAAAAGAGGAAAAGAACTAAAAGAATAGAACTGACTCTTTTAGCCGTGCAATTTTACTAAGGCAATGTTTATATAACTCTCTTTGGGCACTAATGCCTTTTCGAAAATTCCTAGCTTTGTAATCCATTAAACCAACATGACATCGTAACTAGGCATCCTTGATTAAGTAATTCAGCAGCAGGGCCTAGCACTTCTGCATTTGCATTTCACAATATATATGTACATGTGTGTTTGTGTGTGTGTGTGTATATATATATATATATATATGTGTATATACATATACATATATATATATATATATATATATATATATATATATTTATATATATTTATATACATTACAAATTGTTTCTTTGTCAACGGAAAAAAAAAAACATTTCATTTTTGTTACGTTCAATTTTTTTTAGGTTATTTGTATTTTGCCCTAAGATCCAGGGTCTAGATCTGGATCTAACTTTGAGTACCGGTGTATCAATTAAATAAGACTCTTCTCCGTTATCATGGCGAAGCAACCAAATCTAGTTAACGGCAGGTATGCAGAGAATGAGGCAGTAAAATATTATTATTGAATAAAGTGAAGAGGTGGGTTCAGTGATAAGCTTTTATAAGGATGTTGAAATAGATTGTTTTCCATGATTAAGAGGTTTACACGTTTACCGCCAGAGCAGCCTATTCTGATTGGGAGTAAGTCAGACGGGTAGTAATAGGCTTTTTAGTGTTGATCAGATAGACAGACAAAGAGATACAAAGAGACAGAGACAGAGACAGTGAGAGACCCCTTTGTAGGCCAGTCTGGGTATTCCAATTTCCACCCTGAATCGTGGGGAAACGGACGACGAAACGGAAAAAAAAGAGTACTTGAAATTAAGAAAAGCATCGCTTTTTTAATACTTTAGCTCTGACCCATACCTTGTAATTTTAGATTTTATCGAAAATGAAAGAAAAAGAAGATGTGCGCGATGAACATCTAATAGTAGTTGCTAATATTACAACTGTAGTTCCGTTCACAAAATCTGAAAAACAATGTGTAAGGTGTAGGTAGAAGATGAGTCGCTCAATCCACCATATTCATAGAAAATCAATGGTCATCTTTACATTTGATCACAGTTAAATCAAAGCGCTTAATCTTTGATAATCTTTGATAATTGTGTGCAACGTCTAAATTACAGCTTTAACATTATTAGGCTTATATCGATGGGATATAGCAATGTAAGTCAAAATCTAGCTCTAATAATTCTCATTTGTTGAAAAGAGTAGGCTGCTTCTAATTAAAGTTTTTAAGATAGATCTAATATTGATCTAGTTGAAGGTGTAAATCTAAATTTAGATTATCAGTTTAATTTCATATTGAATAAAACTTTGATTTCCGTATGCTTAAAAATTACACATTCAAAACAAAGATATGTAAATGCAGAATGTTCCTCAGTGTGAAACTATCTTAGCGAAAAATTCATTTAGAAATTTATTAGATGTTACAAGATAATAAAGAGTTTAATAACCATGATACCACGTTTCGAGTTTGAGAAGATTATGAGATTTTTTCCCCCCTACTGACAAGACAAAGTATAACTATTGTTCAACTTACCGACTAGCATTAACTGTAACGTAGATGATAAACGCAAACCGCTTTACACTTTTCTAATTCATTAAACGTTTCAATCTTAGTTGGAGGGCGTAAACCACAAAAGTGACAAATTTAGTTTTAAGTTGAGCATGGAAAAATCAGCTAATTCCGTACTTACCTCGTCCATTGGTAGAGGGCGTTTAAGGACTATGCCGGTCTGTATAGTATGCCGGCTGCAATTTTTGATGTGATCTCAGCTACACGCATCATTGTTACGAATAAAAAGCGGTTCAAATATTATTGCTAAACTCAGTAATTGTTGTGTTTTAATTTTGCAGGCTACGACAGATAATTTCCATTTTGCTGAATCTTACACAATTCCCCCCCTCTTTTCCTTCCTCCCTCCCTCCCTCTTTCTCTCTTTCTCTCTCTCTCTCTCTCTCTCTCTCTCTCTCTCTCTCTCTCTCTCTCTCTCTCTCTCTCTCTCTCTCTCTCTCTCTCTCTCTCTCTCTCTCTCTCTCTCTCTCTCTTTCTCTCTTTATTTATCTGTCTTATTTTCTTTAATATCTTTTTACCCTATTTACAGGACCTGTTTATCACACGCTGCAAGTCACTTACATTTAAGATTACTTTTATAACACAAGGTTAAGACATAAGGATTTGAGCAATCTTCAAAGAAATAGAAACACTGAACTAAATTTTAGGTTTAAATGATAGTAGAGAGAAGAGTTTAGTTTTGTTATAATTATGTACAATTGAATTATTGAACAAATAGTAAGTTTTTATTGATAATGATAGGAAGCAGAAAATATAACTGATGTTTCGATCATACAGCATTAGCATGCGTCAGGATGGTTGATGTTACCTGGCTTTAATAAACACTCGCAAAACTGTTATGTGATAGATACTGACATCAGTTTGTATCAAAATAAAAGCAAACATTTTAATGAAGAGATTTGAATAAAGCTAAGAGAGGTAAATGCCAATCAACAAAACATGATATTATGTAAATTCGATTTCAGCATAGTTGATACAAACGTCCTACGGATATGATAATGCACTAAATCTGGTTCTTAAATTAATTACTCGATGCCAGTCTGACTGATAATGCAGTAAAGCTGTTAAGACCACACTTCCGACAGTGTATTAATTTTAGGATTCTGGAAGATAGCTAGATAACATTTATCAAAAAAACAAAAGATCAGATTTCATCTTTCCATAATGATAATTTTTTTCATCGTCTTTTTAAAAATTTTTAATATGATGGTCATAAGGAAATATGTCTAACAGTGTTAGATCAGGCAAACATTATGAGGGGGGAGGGGGGGGAGGGGGGGGGGGATTTCTTGACAGTTAAATGTTTTGATCGCCATAACACCCTTATAATATAGTCTCCTTATATGAGAACAAATTTCAAGTTTAGGCTGATTTTTTAATAGCAACAGTTTCTCCTCAGTATAACAAACCGCGCTCGGTATAGGGTTAAACTTGGATTTTCCTTACACAGTGTTTTTGAGGATCTAAACGAAGTAAGATTTTTTCCTAGTGGGAAATGTAATGAAGGATTGCTCAAATAATATCTCCTGCCCAAAACTGGAAGCCTCTTGCGTATGTGAAGAAGCGTTTTTCCTAAGTTGGACACGTTCACTGAGACACAAAAAACGTTGCACTATAGAATTTTCTTCAGCTTTCGTCTGGTAGGCCTCTTTAAGATTATTTCATTTTCTGTATGAGAAAAATAATGAAAAGAATGAAATATTCATCCTCAGTTATTAAGTTTAGAGTAGTATTATAAAATTATCATAATAGTGTTATGTGCATTGGAGGAAGAAAACATTAGGTAAAAAAAAAGGCCCAACTTGTCCGAAGACTCGTGCCTTATAGCAGTTTATTTTTCTCAGGCGTATAATTTTTCTCCTGGCCCAAATCTAGTAGCAAATTAAGATAACATCCTATTAGACTTACGTTTCAAGTGGACAGATTGAAGGGGAGGTATGAGAAAGCTTTTTTCCTGTTGTTCTATATTTGTATTGTATGATAAATTCAAGAACTATTGAGTGACGTACAGAAACTGCTTTTACCCGTGATGTAAGAACTCTCGGCTATAAACTTTATTTGAAACTAAACGATTCGAAACTAGCAGCATACGACTTTTCGAGAAATTTTCTAGTGATGTTTGACTTGTCAAATAACACAATCGCTTCATGAGTTCTGAAAGGCCAGTTGCGATGGCGGAACATAAAAGCGCCCAACCGTGTCCCCCTACGCAATCGAAATTTTCCCGTTGAATGAAAAGGAAAGAAGAGACGAAAAGTATTCTCGGTTATATCAGTATCTTCCCTTGAGCATCCTTCTATTTTTAAAGGCCCTAAATGTTTTGCAGCAAGAATAGAATATCCAGCAGGATTTCCGCGATTATTCACGACTATATAAAACTCTTCATCGACGACTGGTCAGTTAGAACTATATCGTTGAATCAAGCTATAGATCTCTTATTATTTTAAACATATTTCACACAAATTACCAATCTGTAAAAGCCATGGCGCATGTATCATACAGGCGGTTTGTCCCTCGATGGCCAATTATTCTTTGTAAGAATTAAAAGAGAATTTCTTAAATTTCTGAAAGTATTTCTATATATTTAAAGCATTCTTTTAATCCTTTAATACCTCTACCAAATATCATATGTATTATAAACAATCGTGCAATTAAAAATTCCTTTTAATCATTTCATTTCACACACCTATTCCTTAAGATTTTTCTTTATCATCTGAGATTATTTGTAAAAGATACTCTTCTTCAAAATTTTCACTGATATTATACGAATATATAATCTATGTCATTTTTATTTCAGTCTCTCTGGTACTTTTATCCAACGTGCGAGAGAGCTGCGCCAACCACCACCATCCATGGATTCATCCATGTATGCCTGGACACAGAGTGAGCGTCACATCTGACCCATCAGACTTGCAGCAGCAGCGTTGGATGCTCAGCGAGTCAATTCAAGTCGCAAAACATACAGCTGGATACCTCAGATTGTTCATTGTAAGTTGACTTTCAGTATTCTTTAAACATATAGAGTGGCTATTTTTTTTAATAATTGGTATTTTCAGGTACCCAAAAATCATCTTTACTGGGTTGGATCTATTGTACTTGTAAAGTAATCGATTGATCGTAGGAAGTAATTCGTGCCAATTAAACCACCTTTGATCTTTTCAATAAAATAGAAAACATTAGTGTTTATATTTAGTTGGGCGTGTATACCTATGGCATTTGAAGTGATTCTTTATGTATATCGACAAGAAGCTCCAATAGAAAATAAGAGATTCTGGTGGCAACAATTTTCCAAAATGATCTGAAATCACTCACCCACAGAGGCATGCCTCAATTACTTAGCCTTTTATTCTCTAATTTTTTATTCTATTCTCTCATGCTAATGTCTTCTTTCTAGTTCCTGATCATTTCTGCCCGGCAGCAGCAGTAGTAGAAGTAGTAACAGTAGTAGTAGTAGTAGTAGTAGTAGTAGTAGTAGTAGTAGTAGTAGTAGTAGTAGTAGTAG
Source organism: Elysia crispata (assembly GCA_033675545.1). Classification (NCBI taxonomy): domain Eukaryota; kingdom Metazoa; phylum Mollusca; class Gastropoda; family Plakobranchidae; genus Elysia; species Elysia crispata. The sequence continues at coordinate 116,299 of JAWDGP010004075.1, read as the reverse complement.
TAGTAGTAGTAGTAGTAGTAGTAGTAGTAGTAGTAGTAGTAGTAGTAGTAGTAGTAGTAGTAGTAGTAGTAGTAGTAGTAGTAGTAGTAGTAGTAGTAGTAGTAGTAGTAGTAGTAGTAGGAGGAGGAGGAGGAGGAGGAGGAGGAGGAGGAGGAGGAGGAAGAGTAGTAGTAGTAGTAGTAGTAGTAGTAGTAGTAGTAGTAGTAGTAGTAGTAGTAGTAGTAGTAGTAGTAGTAGTAGTAGTTATTGTTGTTTCTGATAGCAGCAGTGGTAGTGATAGTATTAGTAGTGCAGTAAAGATAGCGGTAGTAGTATTAATAGTAATACACAAAGGAAAAACCATTACTTCTCCCAAAGTTTAAGCGTAATCGAATCAAGCAACGTGTTTTCTATGGACCGACTCCATGCAAAAAGATCAATATTTTAAAGATTTTAATTCATGATTAAAAAAGTTCTTTTTTTTTTTTAATTCTTCCTTCCAGTCACGCAATCATTTGCAAAGCAATCGCCTACGACAACAGTGCTTAACTAGTTCCTTGCTTGGCATGACCGACTATTCCTCCACTGCTAACGTCGAGGTAAGTGTTGTATTCCATATTTAGCAACCAACAGAGTACACGTTTATCTTTGCATTAGTTTATCGGCTAACTGTTAATAATGTTAACGTTTTGCTAAATACTCTATATCTCCCTACCTTTAGGAGAGTCGATTTAATTATTTCTGCGTTAAGCTACCATCATCAACTTTAAAAGAATGTAATCAGGGCTAAAACTTACATAACCGTTTATAATTATCATAAATCGGATATTTATTTGGCTATGAGTGTGAATAGAATATCAAAAGCAGAATTTCATACACCATTCCATTTTACTTTACAGCTTGAGTCGTCCTATCCCCGAGGTGGATAAAAGACAATTAGGGTTTTATATGGCAAAATATTATGTAACCTTTAGGTGATTTTTACCTTGAGTCATGTTACAAATTTAAGCAAAAAAAAAAAAAAAAACTGTACGAATCCCTAGCCACATATATTGATAGTTATTTTAGGGTTTATAATTTTGGGCAGGTCTTTAGGCATTAATTGATTCCTCGAGGCTATAGGGAAAATAAAAAAGGCAAAGTACATAGAATTATTATTTTTGCGAGGCGCATTAGGCTTTATTTTGTTTTTGTTGTTGTTTTTACACCTTTAAAGCAATCCCTTGGTGATTTAATTTTGCAAACGATCATTATTCCCCCCTCTCTCATGATATAGAGATGGCAAGACAACCTTGGCAACGACTTTCACCAACTGACTCTGCTGATCATGTATGTGTACCAAGCAAAACTGGACGCTATGGACTATTCCGATAGACTTCAGAATTTTTTGACCCAACTCAGAGACGCCGCTTGCTTCATGGAAAATACAGCCATTTTGAGCAACCGTCAACTCTACTACACAGTTCGACCAACGAGCGTCCCCGAATTTTATCGAAGTCTTCCGGATCAAGCAAGGCGAGACAGTAGAAATTGTTTGATAGCGAGGCGTGCATATGAAATTTTGGATGCTATGGCGACAACTTATAGATTCACTAACTAATTTGTTCTGATTTTACTAATTTTTAGTCACTGGCATTCAAATCATTTAAACGTGTAATATATTTACAAATGCGTATAATTGTCACTAATATAAGAAAGCAACAACCCCAAAACAAGAAAAAAATCGTATTTTATTCCAAAACCAATACATAGCATCAGACTTAGAAAATTACAAAAGGCCAGTGAGGTAGGAATATTTGAAATGAAGATGGGGCAAATGAACTATGAAATCTGCTTCCAATGAAAGCCACCCCATAGTAGAATATAATTTTATTTATTTTGAAAATGTCTCATTTTCTCTTTTATGGATTTTAAAATGATGTTATTGGTTTTTTTTTTTATTTAACTTCAATGGCAGCCCTTTTTGGCAAACTGTGTTCTCTTATCAATGCTTTAAAAAATACATTTCAAATGCTTTGCCGCAATTAAAATTTATGATTTTTGGAAAAATTACTTTATAAACCAATGCACTATAATGAGATTCTGTGTCAATAATTGTTGATTAATGTTATAATTTATTTTCAAAGGATGACATTTAGAAAAATTGCTTTATAAACTAATGCATTATTATGAGATTGTTGATTAATGTTATAATTTATTTTCAAAAGAAATAAAAAGATATAAAAAAATTGACCCAAAAAAATGTGTGTTATTTTGAAACGGAAGGTGGAGAATGCTAGATCAAATTAGAGAGAAAAAGAGAGACAGACAGACACACTCACAGACAATTAGAGAGTGGACATAGCGAAAAAGTGAGTGAAACAGAGGGAGGGTTACAGGATTTATCCACTAAAGCGTTGATCCCTATCCAGGAAAGTAAGCACTGCACATACCAAGGCACTTTTTTTCAATTATAAAATCAAAGCAACTTTACATGTAAGCCAAAAAGGTAGAATCTCTGGACCCAGCTATAGTATTTAGGGTGCAAATGATTAAGAAAAAAAATCAAATGAAATAAAAGAAAATTCTACACATAGGCAATGAAATGACAATTGTTTAAGACATTGCATGCACTTTTCACAGCTAAAATGTCTACTGAAATTATTTTAGTGCAGACCAAAATCACCTTTCACCAAATTGTGTGCAGTCAGGCACGAAAAACTGCAACAAAAAGACTCGACAACAACAACAACAACAACAACAACAACAATAATAATTATAATAATAATAATAATAATAATAATAATAATAATAATAATAATAATAATAATAATAATAATAATAATAATAATAATAATAATAGTAATAATAATAATAATAATAATAATAATAATAATAATAATAATAATAATAATAATAATAATAATAATAATAATAATAATAATAATAATAATATCATCATCATCATCATCATCATCATGTATATGAATTTTTGGAAAGAGATGAAAGTAGTTAATTCCAACGCAAGTAAAATATTCATACTGCGGTGAAGCATTAACTCAAGAATTGCTCTAGTGACAAAAATCACATTCATAGGAATACAAAAGTTATTGCAAACACCTTAATAAATGTTTAAAAGAAGCCAGGATTGGAATTTGAAAAGAACATGGTAGATGTAAAAAAATAAATTATGCATACTATTGAACACGTTCTTAAGGTCGCTACTTGGGAAAAAAAATTAAAAAGGTTGTTTCGTCCCAAAAACAAGCAGTCTCAATTTGACTTCAGCAATTAGATAGCGTGATGATAAAAATTTATGATCTTTTTGGGGCAGTAAAAAATTAAAAGTTCAATTTCAGTGTGAGAATTATGGTAATATCTGAATCTGACATTTTAAGACGTCATAATAGACACAGAAAAGGGGAAGACTGAGAAAGATACGCATATATATATATATATATATATATATATATATATATATATATATATCATTAATCACGTTAATAACATTAATGTAATTGCTCCCTTCTTTCTTTTTACTCAATGGACAGCGACAGGCAGCATATTGATTTGTTTGTATATTCCCCACAGATTTTTTTGCAAAGTAATTACTGTCTCTCTCTTCTACTCTTATTGCTTGATAGTTGATAATCCCTATAATTAAACCTTGTTTACAATCTCATCCATAGCAATTACCATGGGATCCATGTTTCTTAATACTTTTAAATTTGTTTAATCAGTTTCTTTGTATTTTGTTTTTGCAATATGATTTTCTATATTTTGGATGTAAGAGTCTAGTATCTAAAAACTGTAAATACTTATCGAGACCTGTGAGACATTATGTTTATAAGCACGCAAGTTCTCCCTGCTTCTCATATTTCTGTTTCTGTCTCTGCTATGTGCAACTATAGCTGACTATTTGCTTTTATTTTTCCAATTTCCCATCTCTCTCTCCATGTGCCAACCAGTTTTGTTGTTTTACCCTAGATGATGATGATCGAGCTGTTCTCATGATTTAAAAAAGGCCTCTTGACCAAGCTTTTCCATAAAGCATTTAAAACTATCACCATCATCATCATAACTGTTATTACTTTTATTATTGTTATTATTATTATTATTATTATTATTATTATTATTACTACTACTACTACTACTACTACTACTACTACTACTACTACTACTACTACTACTACTACTACTACTACTACTACTACTACTACTTCTACTACTACTACTACTACTACTACTACTACTACTACTACTACTACTACTACTACTACTACTACTACTACTACTACTACTACTACTACTACTACTACTACTACTACTACTACTACTACTACTACTACTACTATTTAGTAGTAGTAGTAGTGGTGGTAGTAGTATTGTTATTATTAAACTGATTGCAGTTTTATGGCTGCATAAATAATGTTTATATTCCCGACAAGAGTAACAGTAATCTGGCAATAACGCTCACTTAAGTTGTATGACGCTTACGAGGACTGTAGATTTATGCTTTGGAAACACTAATATTAACTCTCTTTAAAGATTGCGGAATCGATGTATGATAGGAGACAGCCGCTTTTATGTTCTGGAGATCTCAAGTTTTAATCCAATTCTGGGCGTGTCAAGTAAAAGTTTTGAGTTTGGGTGAAAAATCCCTTTTACAGATTTTCAGCTTAATTTCAGTTTAATTAGCTGGATAGTAAGTACCAATTTATATACAGCTAAATGATGTGCCGCTTTGTTTTTAAAATCAGGATCTTCTTAGATAAAGAGTTGATATTTGTCATCAATGGTCAGTGAATTGTCCAATCACCTGTGAAGAGCGCATTTGGCAAATTAGTCGATTTTTCGTTTCGTATATCTGTTGATATTATATAGTCAAAACTATCTATTAGAAGTACCATATGTATTATTCTTTTTTAATCTGGGCTAATCCGATAATTTTGGGAGGAATGAGGCAATGACGATACCAATACTGTCGAGAACCTATTGGTATGTCTTACACTTATATACCTTGGACTTTTTGAGAAGTATTTAGAGGTCCTGAAGAGATTTCAATCTCTAACTTTTTCAATTGAGAATCTTAATCAGAAAATACTAAAATTGTAGGCATATAAAGACTTCTGCTTTCATCTCAGCATACTTAAAAAATGAAACTGATAAATAAATACACAGATGCGATGGCGGCCTCCTCGTGACTCGACAAGTGTGAAGATTTTGAAGACTGCTTGTCAAAGCAATGTGACGATAAGGTAAAATTGTTCTTTTAATACATATTTTAAAGTAATGAATTATGCGTTATGTGGGTATTTTATAACGATGTTGATTTGTTACAAATCAAAACAGAAAAAGTCAAAACATTTACTAACACGATTCACATTGAAAATAATGTAAAAACAATATTAAAGTAAACATTCAATAGTTTTAATATACTTTGAAGAAAGTGCTCCAATTCATTCTTCCAAAAAAAATTTTTTTTTAATTGCCTTACACTCAAAAAACATTTTCGGGCGGTAACAAGTTTACCAAATCCCCGATAGAAAATTTATTCTATTGAGTAGCACTTCAACATGCCCCATATTTTGTGAAACCCACCGTCTTGTGTAACAGCCAAGGAAACAAAACATACCAACAGCAGCGCTAAAAATTATGAGTAAAAAATTCGTGATCTGTTTGCGACACTAAGCATCAAAGTGCAGTCTTTGGCTGTTGCATTCATTGATGATTCTACACATTTTGTTGCTCCCTTATCTCTATGCAAAATTTGTTTCCTGTCATTGTGAGCACAAGATCCTACCTTTCTGTCAAACGCAAAGCTTTCGTCTTTTTTTTTTCATTTTCGATGCTATAACATCTCTATTGCTGAAAGCACGATTGTTGCACTTAAATCTTAGCAGATCGTGTAAAAAAGGTTCTAAAAAAAGTTTCTCGGTATCTAGCGTTTAAGTGATAATGACGAAGATATTGACAGACGCGTTTAAATAACCAAATGTGTTGCTGATTATAGCTAGCGAAACCATATGCCCATGCTTTTCGTTTTATGTTGGAAAATACTGGATCTAATAGAACAATTGTAGAGATTATTTGAAAAGGCAATAGAGAGAGTATAAAAAGAACACAAATCATTGTCAGAGATTGAATAACCAGTACATTTTTTGCTGACATCTTGTTGGATGATTTCTCATTTTTGGCCTGTGGGTTGTTGCCTCCTGGAGTTTTGATATTTTGCAACCTGGAGCTGTAGTTTTGTGATGATCCGTGACTTGTCCTAAGTTCAGATTGCCGAAATCTGGATGCCGCTTGAAGCTTTGATAGAAGGACAATAACACTGCTATATGATATAAACTACCCAAGAAATAATATTCCTGTTTAAATCATCATTGACTTTGTAGATTTCTCTGAAGCTGGCCACATACCGAATGGACCTGTAGGTCGAGTTGATCAGCGGATTCACTGCCCAGTTGGGGCGGAAAACGGTCAGGACTGGAACTCGAAGTGTCAGGGCCACAAGGAACGAAACACCTAGAATTGTCACGGCTCTGGAAATCGTAAATGTTGACTTCACCCGAATTTTTTTTAGGCCTTGAGATGCACGCACATCGCACAAGCGCCAGGAACTCTGATATAAAAAAAAGAGTAATCGTAAAAGATATGCGTCCACCACAAGAAACCGATGAACAAAATCTGTGGATCAAACGGCTAAACATGATTAGGATAGTTTTTCTTCATAAATCTCGCGACGACCAAAGGGCGGTTAAGTATCAAATTGATCAGGTCGGAGATGGATAAGAACAGCAACGTCACGGTAACATTGTCTCTGAAGACAATCTTAGCAAACACCACAATGTTTATTGTGTTAGAGACCAGACCAAAGATCAAAAATACAGAGCCATATATGGAAGATGAATATCCTGAGAACATTTAAGTACTTAAAGAAAGAAAAAGTCTGTTGACTCTGAATTTAGGTGAAGTTAGTTGTATCTATAATAAAAGTAAAAGGCGCAACCAGTTCAGGTTTATTATGTCTCAAACATCAAATTGAATTTTACCCTCTGGATGTGTTAACCTTAAAAAAAAAAAAAAAAAGAACATCAGCACATGTTACTTTATGGCTGGGCACTACAGTATAAAAATATTGAAGTGAAAGAAAAAAAACGCTTCTCCGTATAAGCATCGTTGACAACCCTTCGTCCAATCCTTTTCCATATGAAGATAATTACTCGTTAGTGCTTAACATGGAATCGAGAATTCCGAATATTCATGGATTATTGAAATGAGAACCACACATCTGGCAACATCCACGGAAAATTCAGGGTGTGATTGTTGGGGATTTCCTTCTCGGTTGGTTTCAATCTCAAAGCATGGATTTATATCATTATAAGACAGAATTGGGAGCGAAGCGGAAATTTTGAATGTTAGACTCCTAAACCAGGTTATTCCTGTTAAGCCAACCACACCACCTACGCTTAATCAAAGTCTAACTGCACTGTGTACACAACGCATTGCCTAGTCTATTACATTGTTACACAATTTAAAAGAATCTCGACGATTTAAGACATTTAACTTATTAGATGGAACGCGAAAATCTCCACTAGAAATCTTGTTTCGTTCTCAGTATTTAGCTACGAGTGGATTGATAAAGTTGTGAAAGTTATAAGGAAAGACATGTATTGTTATTAGGTTCATGAAATCACAAAATAGTTGCTAAATCCGCCAGCTATACCCAGCAAGCAGTGAAGACAGATCATTTAAAGAGCCTGTTTTAAGTTTTTTTCTTCTTTATTTTAATAGCTTTTATTAATGAGAATTAATTCTACAAATAGAATACTCGGCCACATATCACTTTAAGTCACCATAGAAGACTCAGAAAAGATGCGTTTTGAGTTTCAATTTTTTTTTATTTATACTGCTGCTTGAAATTGCCAATCCATAACACTTCTCGTGGTTTATTTGATCAAAGAACAAATCTCAAAGCATGCTTCATGAGATTTTAAAACAAAATTAATGGGATCATCAGAACAGACCACGTAAAAACGTAAATTTTTAGTCCTTCTCAATCTGATGTTAACTATTTTAATAATTATTGTATTCTTTCTTAATGATTAGGGGCTTTTACCTGGCCCTATTGAGGATGTAGAGAAACCAATCGAAGAAAGGCGTTTAGAAATTCTACATACAGAAAAAGAATATAATAATCCTGAACAGAATGATTTTTACTTCTAAAACAACTAAAACATACGCCATAACAAATGTAGGGTATCACTCTACATCCCTAAATCCTTAACCAATAACTTGTTAATCAAAATGATGACAATTTAATCGAGCATCATATGGAAGTATTGATGGAAGGTTGATTAAGATTAAACTGCAATACCATGCCACGTATATGGAGATTAAAAAGCAAGATAAATGATATAGTCAGGGAGAAAAATATAATGCTCAAAAGAAATAATGAAAATAAAAATGAGTGAGAAAGAAGGCAAAGGAGGTGATCTAAGCCGAAGAGATAAGAAACAAAGAGGTAGAGGTACGTGCAGAAATAAAAGTAAGACAAAGAGAAAGAGAGAGAGAGAGAGAGAGAGAGAGAGAGAGAGAGAGAGAGAGAGAGAGAGGGAGGGAGGGAGGGAGGGAGAGAGAGAGAGAGAGAGAGAGAGAGAGAGAGAGAGAGAGAGAGAGAGAGAGAGAGAGAGAGATGGGAGGTTCTTGGAGTGTGGAGACAGCTGGAGACGGACATACAGACAGAGAATAAGAAAATACAGCCGATAATATAAAGGCGTTGAGAATGTTGGAAAAAAATATGTTCATCGCGAGAAATAAATATGCTAAGATAACAAGATCTTCTGGAAAACTTTACATAAGACTAGAAGTAGTTACTTATGGGAGTAGGAAAAATAAATGTATAATCCAAAATATAATTAAAAAACGTTATGAAAATAGTGTTTGGTGATGTTTAAATGCAATACATCATGACATTGTGATGTCGGTTAAAATGAAATGTATCGTTTGTTTAATAAACTAATAGTGAAAATGTATGAGTTAGAAAACCACAATGAAGCTATAAATACACGATTTAAAGCATGGCATGGCGTGTAGAGAGCAAAATTTCTTACAGCCATAAGCTCAGAATTTTTATATTGGCACGCTATAATGCATTAGAAATTGTTGGTTATACTATTAATTGAATTTTCGCAATCTGTATATTTCGCAACGATTTATTGCATTGGTTCTAACCTGTAGTTATCGCAGATGAGTGGATGTTTGTGACATAAATTGGACATGGAATTGATAGCATTAAGCAGTGAACTCTTTTCTGTTAAATAATGCAATCAGAATACAAAAGGTCATCTTGTGAAGATTTATATGACCCTGCACATCTAATTACAGTCTAGTGATCTGCCAGAGTCTAATAAAGTCACCAAATATAACTGACGGTTATATGTGATTTTTTTTATCTGTGAGGAAATACTACATTGTAAGAGAGGTGAGCCAAATCAAGAGTTTGGTAGGAAGGTCACACAAAGCTCTATGCAGACGTTTATTCAACATGTGACCTAAATATAAAATCAATAGTTGATTAGAAAATAATTATAATTCAAGCAACTACATATAAAGATCTAGAGATAAAAAGCAATGCTCCATTAGTATAGATTCTGAAAAATCATTCAAGACCCTCAGAACTGTAGATCTAGAGCTAGACTAGAATGAAGTCGTAAAAACAAAACAAGCATGTCTGAGTTTGAATTTAAAAGACTAGACAATATGTCGCAGCGAGGAGACGTATCTGAAATATGGAAACTGGGGACATCAGTTTGAAATCTTCCTCACACAAAGGAAGCTCAGCTCAAGGCCTATGCTGTTAAAATTGCTGTGCTCTTAAACTGTTTAATGTTATAAAGCTTTGAAAGAAAGCCTACAACAATTTTGAGTACCATGCAGTATAAGACGCAAGCTTCTATAAACGAATTTGGAAGGCATTATAGTAGGCCAAAAGAGAAGTCTTCAGTCGATTCTAGCCGTACAACCGCGAAAAGGGCAGTCCTTTTGAAAATTATTTAACCCATTTGCAGTATTAAGCCAGAGAATGTAAGCTTGCAGAGCAAGATAATAAAATTATAGTCGTAGATAAATTTGTATTCTCGGTCAAAGAAAAGGTTACAAACGGAAGACAACCTTTGTACAGAAAAAATAAAGAAACTAACGGCATATCTAGCTTTTGAAGTGACGCAGAGCGAGATGAAATGATATCAATGAATAGTTACTGCACTATGCAGAGAGGCGTCATACAGGTTTCAGACAGATTTCGTAGATATTGATAAATCCTCAAAGGCATGCTGATGTTATGTTTTGCACTATTTTTAAACAATTTTTACATTCGTTTGCCTTTTTGCAGCCTATTACGACGTACGTAATGAAATGTGTATAATTTTTCAGATTGTGGCATGGTCACAATTTAGAAGATATCAAAGCGGTTTTTGAAATGAAATGATCATGAAAGTAAGAAAAAACAACCTGTCCGAACGAATTTTTGATATCTTTAATAGTTTCATGAAAAATATTTTGTACTGTTGTGGATCTATTGAGGTGCTATGGCTACTAAAATTTCAAATGAAAAAGTTTTCTAACTTTTTAGTATATGCAAATATAAAAAAGCCTCTGACAGGTTGTGACTTATAATAAGAGGAAGATAAGTGCCACGTCTTTAGGAGCAGCAACAGGAGAAAGCCAGTGATCAGCCAAGATATATTGAATAACCCTTGGGCCAAGTTGGGAGCTGATATCTTTCACTTTGGAAAGCATGACTATTTGCTAGTAGAGGATTTTTTTATACAACCAAGCAAGACTGCAGCGGGGGTCATCATGGTTTCACGTTCTATTTTAAGACGACACAGAATTCCCCATGATCTGTTAGCTAACAACATGCCATTTAATAGTTTTCGAAATCAAATGCAACAGTTATCAAAGGAATGTCTGTCTAACATTACTACAAACAGTCCACGTTACGCTCAATTCAATGGTCAGAACGAACCCTACCTTCAGACCGTGAATGCGTTACTATGGAAAGCGGTAGAAGAAAACAGAGATGCTAATTCAGCTTTACTCAGCTACGGAAATACACCTTTAGGTGTACTTGGCACATCACCAGCTTAACTTCTTTTTGGAAGGCAATTTCAAGACCATGTGCCCATGCTGCCAAAGCTACCGTATTGAAACAGGCATACGGTGGCAGTTCACAACAGAATCCAGTCGCTGCCACAAGCAACAGAAGTTCCTCACTACGACAGAATTTCAAGACATCACAAAATCTTCCGACCGAACAACAACATGATAATTCAATTCGGAAGTAAATAGGAGAAAGTGGTAATCACCAAGTGGCGAAGTCTTACAATGAGACAACCGAAGTTGAGACACATAACCCCCTCCCAGCGGTGTACAGGCCAAATCAATGTAGGAGCGATTAAGGAAATGTTAATGTTTGTCAACGGAATCGAACTAAGCGTCGTTGGATTCTGCCAGTGTGGGTAATAGTAACAGGATTGTCCTCAGGCGGAGTAAAGGAAGCAGCCGTAGCTGTAGCAGCTGCTCCAGTTGTGGGATTGGACCTTATCGTCACTGACGACCGAGGGTGTGCCTGCTCAGATAGGGGTTTGTTATTATCACCAGTGCCTACTTGGGTGACGAATGTTGATTTCAGACGATCAATGGAGCCAGTCTCCTTGCGTCCCCTAACATCAAGGGTGAAATGTTTTTCCTTTGCCCCAGTACGCGAAAGGGACCGTCATAAGGACGTTGGAGTGGATGTCGGTAAGAATCCCTTCTAACGTAAACGTAATTGGCTGAGGCCAAGCTGGAGGGAACATAGGTAGTTTGATTGCCATGGAATCTCGCCGGGGGTGGTTGAAGAGATCACATTGTGCGTTGGAGTTCTCTCAGAAATGGCAAGTCAGGCTCCATTGTGCGTGCGTCACGAGGTTGCAGAAATTCGCCTGGTATACGAAGCGTTGAACCATAAACAAGTTCAGCAGGTGAACAGCCAGGATCGACCCTCCAGGATGAGCGAATGCCCAACAAGACCATGGGAAGCTCTGCAAACCAATTAGGCCAAGTGGTCCGAGCTTTGAGTCCTGCTTTAAGTTGTCGGTGTAGACGTTCAACCATCCTATTTGCTTGTGGATGGTAGGCAGTAGTCATTTTGGTGTCGACACCCAGCAGCCGGTAAAGTTGTGTCCAAAGGGAGGAGGTAAACTGACTGCCACGGTCTGAGGTAATGTCCACAGGCACTCCAAATCTGGCGATCCAGTGATGAAGAAGAGCTGTAGCACAGGCAGAGGCCTGGGCATTAGGAAGTGGTATAGCCTCAGGCCATCTTGTGAACCGGTAATGGTGAAGAGGTAACTCATGCCCTGGCTCTCAGGAAGAGGTCCGACTAAGTCCACGTGAAGGTTACTGGACCGGTCAGTCGGTAGTGGGCGTTCAGTGAGGGGGGCACGGGTATGGCGGTGGATCTTGGAGGCCTGACAGTCGGGGCATTCCTTGCACCACCTGCGGATATCTCTCTTCATGCCGTGCCAAACAAACCGTTGCGAAATAGCTTTTTGTGTGGGACGAACGCCAGCATGGGAGACTCCGTGGATTTTGTCAAAAACTGAGCAAGTCCATGTTGTGGGAAGTATAGGCCTTGGGGTTCCTAACGAAGTATCACACAGCAGTGTTGACTGACCGATATCAATGTCCTCAAGCTTTAGTCCCGTAGTGACAGTTCGATATGAGTTCATTTCATCTGATTTCTTTTGGTCACGGGCAAGGAGGTCAGGACTGATGAGATCTGTACTCTGTTTAGAAACAAGAATATCAGAAACTACAGTAGGGAGGTCCGTTGCTGTTTCACCTGTGCCGTCAATCCTAATATAGTCTACAGTGGTGACTCTTGACAAAGCATCCGCCACGACGTTGAATTTGCTTTTGATGTGCCGTATGTCAGAGGTAAATTCTGCGATGTAGGACAAATGCTTTGTTTGGCGTGGGGATCGGTCGGCTTGACTTGTAAGAGCTGTAGTCAATGATTTGTGGTCGGTGTAAAGTGTGAAAATCCGCCCCTCTAAAAAGTGTCGAAAATGTTTGGTCGCACTGTAGGCTGCCAAAAGTTCTCGGTCAAAAGCACTGTATTTCTTTTCAGAATCCGAAAGTTTTCTAGAGAAGAAAGCTAGTGGGACCCAAGAGCGACCCTGGCGTTGCTCAAGCTGTGCACCAACGGCAGTGTTTGACGCATCCACTGTAAGGCTTGTTGGTGCGTCTGGTTGAGGGTGATGCAACAAGGTTGCACTACTAAGGGCATCTTTCGTTCTATCAAAAGCGTCCTGACATTCTGCAGACCACTCAATATTTTGTCCCTTGCCACTGGCTTGAGCATGAAGTGGGGCCAAAATGCCTGCAATCCCAGGTAGGAAGCGATGGTAATAGTTTATCATTCCAAGGAACCGCTGAAGACTTGTACGGTCTTTGGGTGCACCACTGTTGCGAAGAGCCGAAACCCGTTCCGCAAGTGGGGCTATTCCACGAGAACTGACGTGGTGGCCCAAGAAGTCAAGCTCATCCACGCCAAAGATGCACTTAGCCGTGTTGATGACAAGTCCATCATTCGAAGAGAGGAGTGTAAATATTTGGATGTTGAGAGTGTTCCCGAGGAGAATGGCTGGCAACCAGGATGTCGTCTAGGTAGACGAAGGCGAAGGGCACATCTCGAAGGATCCCGTCCATGAGGCGCTGGAATGACTGCGCAGCGTTTTTAAGACCAAAAGGCATGCGAAGGAATTCCCAGAGACCGAATGGGGTGATGATGGCACTCTTAGCAATAGACGATGGTGCTATGGGAATTTGGTGATAGCCCATGATCAAATCAATTTTTGAGAAGATTGTACAACCTGCAAGGTGATTGGTGTATATGAGGGAGCGGATAGCGGTCATCATCCGTTGCTGCATTTAAACATCTATAGTCACCACACGGTCGCCACTGACCACCAGGCTTTGGTACGACATGGAGCGGTGAAGACCAAGGGGATTTGGAACGGCGGATGATGCCCATTTCTTCCATTTGCAGGAACTCGGCTTTAGCAGCAGCCAGTTTCTCCTGGTCTAAACGCCAAGCACGAGCGTGAGTTGGAGGGCCATGTGTGACAATGTGGTGCTCAACACCATGTTTGTTGGCAGAGGTGTGGAAGTGTGGTGTGAGCATCTCTGGGAGTTCTTTGAGTAGCTTGGAGTAAACATCCTGGGAAGGAAGTCCTAAACCGGAAATTGCCTGTGGGGATGTTGTTTCTAGGAGAGAAATGGACATGTTGTCGAAAGACAAAAGGCGTTTGCCACGCAGGTCAATAGCAAGCCCATGTGCTGTGAAAAAGTCTGCTCCGAGGATGGGACGGGTAACGTCTGCTAGGTAAAACTCGTGATTGTAGTGTCGCTTAGGGTCTATCGCTAGCGAAATACTGCGCTTGCCCCAAGTCTGAATGGTAGTCCCGTTGGCAGCAGAAAGTGAAGTTGTGGGATGCATCTTCTTTCGATCTTGTGCGAAAGCCGGATAAACTGATACTTTAGCACCTGTGTCGACAAGATATGTTACTCCGGTTTTGCGATCTTCAACAGACAGCGTGCTTGCTTGTGACGAACCGGTCGCTGCCACGCCTAGCGGCCGGTGTTGGCGTTTCCCGATGTCTTGGAGAGCAGGGAAGAAAACTTGCAGCCAGGTTGACAGTTGCGGGATCTCGGTCCAAATTTCATGTGGTAGAAACAGACTGCGGAGGCAGGAGTAGTTGAAGCCTTGAACACAGTGTTGGGTTTGGTACGAAGTGGCGCGACAGCCTCAACTGTAGTGTTGCACGTAGGTGGAATGTTGGCGTGAGGCATTTGTTGCACCTGTCGGACAGAGGCAGTAGCAGAAAGGCTTTCCCAAATACGATCAGCGGCCTCGGCAAGGTCTTCAGTTTCCCGAAACTCTTGTCCCGCAAGAATGTTGCGAATCTCTGAGGGGAGATTTGCGAGAAACAATGCCCTTTTCAGGGTTCGCGGATCATCGTTAAGTGCGTTGATCTTGCGCAACAAGGCTGTGGGTCTGCGGTCGCCCAGGCCATTAAGGTTCAACAGCTCATTGTCCTTCTGTGCTTGAGATTTTCCAAATGCCTTAATGAGTGCCTTTTTTAAAATTGTGTATTTGTCCTGGTCTGGGGGGTGTATAAGGACTTCCTGTACCGTACCTCCTCAGCAGTTTTTACATCTAGGGCACTCACGACATAGTCATATTTTGTTTGGTCCTGGGAGATATCTTTACCGAACTGTGCCTCTACTCTCGCAAACCATACCTCAGGCGAGGTATTCCAGAAATCAGGAATTTTAACCGAGGCGGCATTGATTTGTAGTTGCGTTGCCAGGCTCTCGAGTAGTGTTTCTGCAGACTCACCGTGAGGAAGTTGTTGTGGTTGAGACATGACTGAAGCAGCTGTTGTTTACAAGCAGGCGGTACAGTAGAACTATCTAGAGCTATTGAAATGATGGACCTTGAAGAATGGTTGAATGATAAGTTTGAGATTTCTGGATCTAGATCTAGATCTAGTATTGTTTAATCTGCTTTTATCACGTCGGGGTCACCAATTTAGCGTGTAACATTAGATTAACGTAAATGCTCTTGTAATTCAAACAAGACTTTATTAACTAACTATTGGAAATTATGAATTGATAAATGAAATTGATATCAAAGCTTGACTGTCGCTGTCGTGAGCGTGAGCGGAAGTTCCCTTGTCTTTTTTGTTGATCTCTGAATTGGAAGTGGCTAGATCGTCATCTCAGAAAGGAAGTGGTTAGGTCGTCATCTCAGAAAGGAAGTGGCTAGGTCGCCACAACAGTCTGGGGATGAAAGACAAGATCGTTCCAATAGACAAAGTAATTACAAGAAGTGGAAGAGAAGTGAACCCTCCAAACAAATTAAAATCTATATAATTACAAACTAAAAAAGCAGAGTATGAAATTAATTAATAAAGGTGTAAAGTTATGATTTCATAACCAAGATGTCTCGGACACGATAAATGCATACTTGGTAGTCACAACCACAATTTCCATGAATAATACATGTGCAATACACTAAATTGTAGATACTTTGATAGCTGATGAACTATTAGAAAACATGAAAATAAAATTATGTGGATTTTTTTCCGATTGTAAGTGCGATGCCAGTCAAGTTTAATTACATTTAATGGCGTTGACTTTTTTTTCGTGTTTAGTTGATTGTCGTTCAAGGGAGATAACTTAAGTTAAACTATGTAAATTAAGATTAATTAAGATGTAAATGCCCTTGGTGATGCACAGGCAATAATAATGCATTAACAAAAATAAAATAAACAAATAAATAAACATTGTTATATACAATTATGTGGCTTTATATATGCTCTGTTATAGTTTTATTTACTTCAGAGTTGTGATGAAAAATAGATATTTCATTTTTTAGTAAATAATTGACGATAAAAAACGGGGACTTTAATAATGGGGACTAAAATAACATAACACGTCTCCTATAATATAATGAAAACAGT
Organism: Elysia crispata; assembly: GCA_033675545.1. Classification (NCBI taxonomy): domain Eukaryota; kingdom Metazoa; phylum Mollusca; class Gastropoda; family Plakobranchidae; genus Elysia; species Elysia crispata. Next base: position 99,761 of record JAWDGP010004075.1, on the reverse strand, counting down.
TATAACTTTCAAATGTGTTGGGAACCACAACATATATATTTTAATTAAGAATGCATTCCTGAACAAAATTATCAATATTCCTGGATACATTTCAGAACCGGCAGTGAGAAAACCGAAAAGGTGGACAAATTTATCGGCTTTTGCGAAATATATTTAACACTTTGATGTAAATAAACTTTGATATTTATTAAAACAATTATTCTATTAATTTAGAAAAGAGAAAAATAGGGGGAAGTTAGGGTTCTATACTGGCCAGAGTTACCAACATTTGATTCGCTGTTACATTAGCCAAGGCTATTCTCTGGATAGTTACATAAAGCTGTGTGCTCAGAAAAGGAAACTTTTTAGCCACACATGAGTTGTCTATTGCCCGAGCGTCGCTCAGTGTCATTGAACTGAGCAATGTGATAGCAACAATCTCTGAGGAATACATCTTTGTTCTTCATGCTGATAGGAAAAAGTACGATAAATACTTAATAATAAATTATTTGTACGAGATGACATACATCTCGTCATGATCACAACATTGGAAATCATCATTGATACGGGCCACTCTTTTCAGGTTAAGGTAGTAAGGCGCTGGAGCACTAAACACATTGCAATTAAATGACCAAATTGGTTTAGTAGAAATAGAGTCACAGATTGCTCAGTTGGTTAGAACAGGACTTGCAAATTGAAATTGTAGTCTTATAATAAAAAAAGTAAACAAGGAAATTGGTGGTTGATATGGGGAGGAAAAGGTGGTGCTAAACTTATCTTATGTGAAACGAGATGGGAAAAAAATAATAGCCATGTCCTCCAGTAAACGCATGTAAATAGAATATTGGATAATTTAAAAACAGGGATCAGATTCTGTCACATAATTATTTTATGACAATAAATTTTAGTTGTTGTTGTTGTTGTTGTTGTTGTTGTTCTTCTTCTTCTTCTTCTTGTTCTTCTTCTTCTTCTTCTTCTTCTTCTTCTTCTTCTTCTTCTTCTTCTTCTTCTTCTTCTTCTTCTTCTTCTTCTTCTTCTTCTTCTTCTTCTTCTTCTTCTTCTTCTTCTTCTTCTTCTTCTTCTTCTTCTTCTTCTTCTGCTGCTGCTGCTGCTGCTGCTGCTCCTCCTCCTCCTCCTCCTCCTCCTCCTCCTCCTCCTCCTCCTCCTCCTCCTTCTTCTTCTTCTTCTTCTTCTTCTCCTCCTCCTCCTCCTCCTCCTCCTCTTCCTCCTTCTCCTTCTTCTTCTTCTTCTTCTTCTTCTTCTTCTTCTTCTTCTTCTTCTTCTTCTTCTTCTTCTTCTTCTTCTTCTTCTTCTTCTTCTTCTTCTTCTTCTTCTTCTTCTTCTTCTTCTTCTTCTTCTTCTTCTTCTTCTTCTTCTTCTTCTTCTTCTTCTTCTTATTCTTATTCTTCTTTTAATTATTCTTATTCTTATTATTCTTATTCTTATTCTTATTCTTCTTATTATTATTTTTTTTTTCCAATCATCATCATCATCATCATCATCATCTTCATTATTTTCATTCTCGTGATTCTGTTATTCAATGGATATTTCGAATGGCGTAAATTTTGAAAATGTTTTTCACATAGATGAATGACGTTTCAATGTATGTGTTGTGTCGGATCACTACAAGAGACTTGATTCACTCTTTGCTGCTTTTTATTTATTTCATTAGATTGAATATGAAGTCCACATGAAACATGGAGCACAATCCATTAATAAAAGATAAACAAAAGCAAAAAACGAGTAACATATGATCATGACATAAAAATGTATCAATCATATACAAATTGTATCAGCACTCCATTATTTTTATAATCTTGAAAAACAAATTGTTTTCAAGGCTGTCCATAAATACAAAAAAGAAAAATATGATAGACAAACGATGTTAGGTTAAACATTTCTATAACCTGTAGGTAAAAAATAAATCTTCATTTATTTTATAAATATTTTCCAAATATGTTTTTCATCTTTTGTAAAGGCCTGAAGGCTAAGACTATTGTTAATCTTTATCGTTAAAGACTTGCACAAATTGGCGCGGGGAGGCAGAAAATTCAAGATTTCGTCTAAGGATTTTAATAACGTTGTGCAAAGTTTCTTTTCTTACTCGTAAACCTTTATTGTGAAGATATTGACATTTGTTAAATAGTAATTACCGTGACAAACATTAAGAACTAATTTATTGTAGTATGACCACACAAAAACTTTTTGATAACAGATTTTTGTTTCTAATTATGTAATGATTGTAAACATTCTTAAAAAAAAACTTTTTTTCTTATCCAAAGAACAATTATAAAAGTGCACCAATACAAATAAATGTCACGTAAAAGATGACATTTTCAACCTATGTAATACAGACAAAAATAGTATTATGGAAAAATATTACACCTGTCATTGAAGAATAGACTAAATCTTAGTCATAAATTGTCATGTATTTTTATAAGTTCAACTGCACGTCGCAACGTGACTGATATCGAAATCAGCCGCACATATTAAAAAAAGTCGACGAGCACATGAAACCATAAAAAGACATGAAATAAACATTGTTTTGTACAGAGAGAAGGATTTCTCACTATCAACCATAAAAGTCAATAAAGTGAGTTGCATGATAATGCATTATTAAATCCTCTCCACTGGTAACAAAAACATTATTTTATGTAACCATTACTTGGCGAGTTTGTAGGAACAATTTTTACAGTTGAAACATCCTTAAAAAAGGGTGAAAAAATGCGTGCAAAATATGAAAGATTAGCACTGAATTAAACAAAGCATCGAATTAAAAAAATATACAGAATTTTGCAATTAGAAGTCAAGGTTTTGAGGATAAACTGACACAAAATGCTAAATACAACTGCAAATGTTATATTTCAATGAAAGACATTCAATGGATTAAAATATACATATGATTATACATGTGAAAATCATTTATCCCTGAACTTCATTATAGAGCGTAGTGAAGTTTGCTTCCAAGTTTCTGAGAAAAATCTGCGTATCCTTTCCCAGAATATAGTTTCTCATGTAGCGCAGCGTGTCGTCCTGAATATTCTTTATCGAGCTTGGCATCACCGAAGCGTCCACAAAGCTGCTTATCGTTATGTTACTGCTGATTGCAAGAGTGTGCACTTTACAAAGCAGTTCAAACAGCTTCTGCTCCAACCCACTCAGCTCATTTTCTAGAACTCTGTAGTCATCAGCAATCTGTTCTCCGAGTGCCTGCTGCACAAACACAATGTGGATCGAAACGTCACGGTAGGTTTGACGTAAAAATTGCTCCATCTGAAAGAAAGAGAAAAATTTCAAAAGAATTCCATCAATCAACTAAAGAATCATCATTACTTTCATAATATCAGAGCTTAAAATTTAATCATAATCATCGTCCTCATCGTCAATATCCATTGCTAATGTAGCCTTCGTAAGATCAAGTTTATATTGTGAAAAAAAATACTATAACATTGAAATGTAATTAAGTCATACACTGTTTCCTGATTCTGATGGAAAATTGGCTGCTTTCGTTTCTTTTCTTTTGTGTGTGTGTGTGTGTGTGTGTATGAAAACTTAAAGGCACTGTAAACGTTAAGCAAGTGTTTGCAATTTTTCTTTTGTGTAATAAAATGGTTTACACTGATCAATCAATGCTCTTAATATATCTTAACTCTCATGCAAATCACTGTAACTTTAGATTTTGGCGCTATTTTTCAATAATTAAGATCAGTTCAATTAAGAAATGTAAATGTTAATCCCTTGCATAAAACGTTTTTGAAAATGATTTCTAAACTCATGGCAAAACAACTTTACAAAGTGCTTGGAGAAAATGAATACCCATTTGTAAATATATCAAAATTAAATTCTCTCATTTTACAGTAGAAATACATATTTATATATCGATAAAGATAATCCCTCGACTTACGTTTCCTAGAGTCAAATTCTCAGTCTCCACAAGCAAAGGCAAGTCCGGCAAATGAGTAGCATCGGGTTTTAATTGAATGAGGTCGTCCGGTGTGAAATCTGGGTTTTCTCTGTTCATACAACAAAAAATATGGTTCAATTTTATCCTCTTTCTTATGATGAATAACATGCACATTTTTGTGATCAAACATTCCCCCTCCCTGTTCTAAAATGTTTTTGTCTCTTTTAACACCTGTCTATCTCTCAGTTTCTCTCTTTCTCACTGTCTCCATCTCTCCCTCTCTCTCTCTCTCTCTCTCTCTCTCTCTCTCTCTCTCTCTCTCTCTCTCTCTCTCTTTCTCTCTCTCTCTTCTATCTTCACCGGTCTCTTATAACCTTCTTTCTCTGTCTCTATCTTGGTCTCTCTTTCTTTATATCTATCTCTCTCACCCTTTTTCTCTGTTTCTCTCGCTCTCTTTCTCTCCTTTATTTTCTCTTTCATATAGTTTATCTTTGTATTTTCAACATTTTTATCCATGATTATCATAATAACATCTTTTCAAAAAACTTTTAACCAATTTATATCTACCAAGATAAAGATAAACAGAATGATACATTAATATTTAGTATTGGTTTATTCATTGCCGCCTACGGTTTTTTTAATCAAATTTAAAACAGGGAAACATAAACATAATAATAAATAAAGTCCTGTCGTAATATCTCTACTCACCAGAGTTACCAACATTTTATTAGCTGTTACATTAGCCAAAACTATTCTCTCCAAGGTATTTGAAAGCTGTGTGGTCAGAGAAGGAAACTTTTGAACTGTGTATGGGTTGTCAATCGCCCGAGCGTCGCTCAGTGTCATTGAACTGAGCAATGTGATAGCAACAATCACTG
>JAWDGP010004075.1:85000-90000 GCA_033675545.1 Elysia crispata | reverse complement strand
ATATTTTAAAACGACTTGATGGTTTGCTTTGACAAACTAAAAAAAAGTGACAATTTAAAAAGATTATTATTATTATTATTATTATTATTATTATTATTATTATTATTATTATTATTATTATTATTATTATTATTATTATTATTATTATTATTATTATTATTATTATTATTATTATCATCATCATCATCATCATCATTATTATTATTATTATTATTATTATTATTATTATTATTATTATTATTATTATTATTATTATTATTATTATCCTGATTCTTGTTATTTCATTGACATTGAACGGATTAAATTTGAAAATCTTTTTTTTATAAATGAATGATGGTTCAAAGTATATGTTCTGTGGTTTGACTATCCTGCAACATTAAAAGAGACTCGTTTCACTTTTGTCTTGTCTTTTTTTTTATATATAATCAGATAAAATATCAAGTTCATAGAAAAAATGAAGATTCTTTGTTTAATGATGAAGTATACAAATCAACGGGCAACATGAGATCATGATATAAAAATTTTTAATCAGTTTTAGGCAAATCGTATCCCACCTTCACTATTTTTATTATCTTGAAGAAAAATATATTTTTTCAAGGCCATCCATGAGTACAAAAAGAAATATATGATATACAACACATGGAAAATATGTTAGAAACGTATGTATGTTCTCTCCGTTTTACAAAGAGATCTGGCAGCAGCAACAGCAACATTATTTGTATTTGAGGAGAAACAGCAGCGGAATAGGAATTTAGTCGAAAAATTCGTATAAGCTGAAGGTAAAAAATGGATCTTTATTAAATTTTAAAATATTTAAAAAAAAATTTTTTCCAGCTTTTGTAAAAGCCTGGACACGAACGCTATTTCTTATCTTTTTCGGTAAAGACTTACACTTTTTAGACATAGAAGGTTCAAATTTCAGTCTCACGATTTTCCTACATGTTACAATTTACTGTGAAGATGTTGACACTTGGTAGATATAGTTACCCTGACAAAAATTGTGAATTAATTTATTGAAATATAACCAGTCAAAATCTTTTTAGTACGTGTTGTTTTTTTCAAACTAATTAATGCATTGATTCATTCTAAGAAACATATTTTTGTTATCTTCAAAAGAACAATCATAAAACTGTACAAATACAGAGAAAAGTCATGTAAAATATGACAATTTCAGCATATATAATGCAAAGAAAATTAAAAAAAGGTTTTGAAAAAAATCTCAGTATAGGTAACACTGAATAATAGACTAAATCTTAGTCACACTTTGTCATGTAGTTTTATAAGTTCAACTGCACGTCGCAAGGTGACTGATATAGAAATCAGCCGCACATATTAAAAAAAGTCGACGAGCACATGAAACCATAAAAAGACATAAAATAAACATTGTTTTGTACAGAGAGAAGAATTTCTCACTATCAACAATAAAAGCCTTTAAAGTGAGTTGCATGTTAATACATTATTAAATCCTCTCCACTGGTAACAAAAACATTTTTCTATGTAACCATTACTTGGCGAGTTTGTAGGAACAATTATTACAGTTGAATCACCTTTACAAAAAAGGGCGGAAAACTACGAGCAAAATAGGAATGATTTAAACTTATAATTTACTGAAACAAACAATTTAATTAAATTAAAAGATACAGAATTGTGCAAGTAAAAGTCATAGCTTTGAGGATTAACTGATACAAAATACTAAATACAGCTATAAATGTTATTTTTGTATCAAAGACATTCATTGGAATAAAAAAAATATATACAAGTGAGGACTTGACTTTGAGAATCATTAATTTATCCCTGAACTTCACTATAAAGCGTAGTGAAGTTTGCTTCCAAGTTTCCGAGAAAAATCTGCGTATCCTTTCCCAGAATATAGTTTCTCATGTAGCGCAGCGTGTCGTCCTGAATATTCTTTATCGAGCTTGGCATCACCGAAGCGTCCACAAAGCTGCTTATCGTTATGTTACTGCTGATTGCAAGAGTGTGCACTTTACAAAGCAGTTCAAACAGCTTCTGCTCCAACCAATTCAGCTCATTTTCTAGAACTCTGTAGTCATCAGCATTCTGCTCTCCGAGTGCCTGCTGCACAAACACAATGTGGATCGAAACGTCACGGTAGGCTTGACGTAAAAATTGCTCCATCTGAAAGAAAGAGAAAATTTCAATAGAATTCCATCAATCAATTGAAAAATCATCATAACTTTTATAATCTCAGAGCTTAAAATTTAATCATAATCATCGTCCTCATCGTCAATATCCATTGCTGCTCTAGCTTTCGCAAGATCAAGTTTAAATTGTGAAAAAAATACCATAACATTGAAATGTAATTAAGTCATACACTGTTTCCTTATTCTGATGGAAAATTGGCTGCTTTCGTTTCTTTTCTTTTGTTTGTGTGTGTGTGTATGAAAACTTAAAGGCACTGTAAACGTTAAGCAAGTGTTTGCAATTTTTTTTTGTGTAATAAAATGGTTTACACTGATCAATGAATGCTTTTAATATATCTTAAGTCACATGCAAATCACTATAACTCTAAATTTTGGCGCTATTTTTCAATATTTAAGATCATTTCAATTAAGAAATGGAAATGTTAATCCCTTGCATTAAACGTTTTTGAAAATGATTCCTAAACTCATGGCAATACAACATGACAAAGTTCTTGGAGAAAATGAATACCCATTTGTCATTATATCAAAATTAAGTTCTTTCATTTAACAGTAGAAATACATATTTGTATATCGTTAAAGATAATCCCTCAACTTACGTTTCCTAGAGTCAAATTCTCAGTCTCCACAAACAAAGGCAAGTTCGGCAAATGAGTAGCATCGGGATTTAATTGAATGAGGTCGTCCTGTGTGAGAAATCTGGGTTGTCTCTATTCACGAAACAAAAACTGTTGTTTAATTTTATCTTCTTTCTTATGATGAACAACATTCATATTTTTCTGATCAAACATCCCCCCCTCCTTGTTCTAAAATGTTTTTGTCCCTTTTGACACCCCTCTCTCTCTCAACTTCTCTCTTTCTCTCTCTCCATCTCACCCTCTCTCTCTGTCTGTCTCTGTCTGTCTCTGTCTGTCTCTCTCTCTCTCTCTCTCTCTCTCTCTCTCTCTCTCTCTCTCTCTCTCTCTCTCTCTCTCTCTCTCTCTCTCTCTCTCTCTCTCCATTTTTTTATCTTAAATTTCTTTCGCATAATGAATGACCAACAGTTTTATGAAATCGAACATTTTTATCCATGATTATCATAATAACATTCTTTCAAAACTTTTAACCAATTTATATCTACCAAGATAAAGAATGATACATTAATATTTAGTATTGGTCTATTCATTGCTGCATTCGGTTTTATAATCAAATTTAAAACAGGGAAAGACAAACAAAATAATAAATAAAGTCATGTCGTAGTATCTCTACTCACCAGAGTTTCCAACATTTGATTCGCTGTTACATTAGCCAAAACTATTCTCTCCAAGGTAATTGAAAGCTGTGTGGTCAGAGAAGGAAACTTTTGAACCGTACATGGTTTGTCAATGGCCCGAGCGTCGCTCAGTGTCATTGAACTGAGCAATGTTATAGCAACAATCACTGAGAGATAAATCTTTCTTATTGGTGCTGATAGAAAAGAAGTAAGAAAAATCCTTAATCATTATTATTATTATTATTATTATTATTATTATTAGTAGTAGTAGTAGTAGTAGTAGTAGTAGTAGTAGTAGTAGTAGTAGTAGTAGTAGTAGTAGTTGTTGTTGTTGTAGTAGTAGTAGCAGCAGCAGCAGCAGCAGCAGCAGCAGTAGTAGTAGTAGTAGTAGTACATCTCAGTGAGGTTAAATCTACTGTTGTAGAGCAATGCCCGAATGCCTATATTAAGCACAGATACCTAGCGCGTAGCAAAACAATTTAAAATTGAAAATGGTACCATTTAGAAATCAATCACTGGTTTGAGCGATTACTCTTCATGCATTTATCTGACTTAAAAACAGCACGCGCAATTTATTCAGATAAAAAGCTGCACGTTAAAAAGAGTATTTTATCCTTAATAGGTTCTAGAAAAATTTATGTTTAATTTGCCTCAGCCTTTTGACTCCTTCAGGTTTATTCTAGTCCATTAAATGCTCACCTTAGCCAAAAATTCGCTACTTGAGCTATTCATTAAATATGCCACTATCTTCCCCAATCAATGATTATATATGCAAAAAAAACCAACAAAAGACATGGAATTATAAATTAAGGAGCAAGCCTTCTTCTAACAGGATTTTCAGTTCTCATAGACATTGAGCCGTATATTACCGCAAGTTTCGCAAGGAGTACAATAAGTATAGTGTCACTGACGATTTGTTTAGATGTGCCGTTTACTTTGTCGTGACAAGAAGTGGGGAATCCCCACCGGACGACTATTTTTAAAACCGCATTTATTCACCGGCGCAACAAAGATTTCATTGACGAGTCGAAACCACAATATGTAGTTATGTCTGGTCTTTGAGTTAAGGACTTTCGGCTCTTCATAAATCTTTAAGAGTAGCTCGTATAATAATCCAGGAACAAAAAAAAGTTATTAAGAATAACTTTCTTTGCTGGTAAACTTGGGAAAACTCATACATAAAGCAGTTTTAACAAGTATTGTGGTGGTCGTTAAACACAGTAAAAAAAATTAAATTTGTGGTGAGAGAAAAAATATTTCCGGCGAGTAATAAGATAAGCAATTATTGACACCCGAATTTGGGCATTTTATGAACAAGGACAATCTGTAAGCCTAAATCCTATTTGATCAACCAGGGAACCTGTGATATTAAACTGGTCCTAAAATCAGGAGCCGATGCCTTTAGCTGGAATTCGTGTACCATCCATGGATATTACATAAAGACGTGTATGTATGTATGTATGTATGTATGTATGTATGTATGTATGTATGTATATATATATATATATATATATATATATAGGGAGAGAGAGAGAGAGAGAGAGAGAGAGAGAGAGAGAGAGAGAGAGAGAGAGAGAGAGAGAGAG
>JAWDGP010004075.1:32500-80000 GCA_033675545.1 Elysia crispata | reverse complement strand
TAGTTTTTTTCTTTGATTTTATTAACGACATTGGGCTACTGCTCCAATTGAAAATGTCTGTAGATAGTTGTGATAAACTGACATTACAGAACAGATATTTTATTTTTCAACAAAACCATTTTTCCCCTGAACAATTTTAAAACACACCTCCAATGTTCCATCCAATGGTGTCCTGTATACACAACGGCATTAAAAAGCGACGTGATATTTTGCTTTGATAAACTGTAAAAAGTGACAATTTAAAAAAAACTGATACTAATATTATTATTATTATTATTATTATTATTATTATTATTATTATTATTATTATTATTATTATTATTATTATTATTATTATTATTATTATTATTATTATTATTATTATTATTATTATTATTATTATTATTATTATTATTATTATTATTATTATTATTATTATTATTACTATTATTATTATTATTATTATTATTATTATTTTTATTATTATTATTATTATTATTATTATTATTATTATCATAATAATTAAAATTATTTTTACTATTTTACTATTTTGATTCTTGTTATTCAATTAAATAGATGAAATTTGAAAATTTCTTTTTAAAAAATGAATGATGGTTCAATGTATAAGTTGTGTCGTTTACTTATCCTGAAACATTAAAAGGGACTCGGTTCATTTTTTTCTTGTTTTTGTTTATATAATTAGATATAATATCAAGTTCACAGAAAAAAAAATGAAGATTCTTTGTTTATTGATAAAAGATAAAAATCAACGGACAATATATGATCATGATATAAATTATTTTTATAATGTTAAAGAAAAAAATATTTTTTTAAGGCCATCCATAATGACAAAAAGAAATATTATGATATACAACACATGACAAAAATGTTAGAAATGTATGCATGTTATATCCGTTTTACAAAGAGATTTAGCAGCAGCACCAGCAACATTATTTGTATTTAAGGAGAAACAGCAATGGCTTAAGCTGAAGGTAAAAAAAATGGATCTTTATTTAATTTTGAAATATTTTTAAAAAATGTTTTCCGACTTTTGTAAAAGCCTGGACACGAACGCTATTTCTTATCTTTTTCGATAAAGACTTACACTTTTTAGACATAGAAGATTCAAATTTAAGTCGCCCGATTTTAATTAAGGAGTGCATAGTTTGCTTTGCTACATGTTACAATTTACTGTGAAAATGTTGAAACTAGATATAGTTACCCTGACAAAAAATGTGAATGAATTTATTGAAATATAACCATTCAAAATCTTTTTAGTATGTAATATTTTTTTAACAAATAATGTATTGATTGTGAAATGTTCAAAAAAACATGTTTTGTTATCTTCAAAAGAAAAATCATAAAACTGTACAAATGAAAATAAATTTCATGTAAAATATGACACTATCAGCATATATAATGCATAAAAAAATAAAAAAAAGTATTATGAAAAAAATCTCAGCATAGGTAACACTGAATGATAGACTAAATCTTAGTCATACATTGTCATGTATTTTCATAAGTTCAACTGCACGTCGCAAGGTGACTGATATCGAAATCAGCCGCACATATTAAAAAAAGTCGACGAGCACATGAAACCATAAAAAGACATGAAATAAACATTGTTTTGTACAGAGAGAAGAATTTTTCACTATCAACCATAAAAGTCAATAAAGTGAGTTGCATGTTAATACATTATTAAATCCTTTCCACTGGTAACAAAAACATTATTTTATGTAACCATTACTTGGCGAGTTTGTAGGAACAATTTTTACAGTTGAATCGGCCTTACAAAAAGGGTGAAAAAATACGTGCAAAATATGAAAGATTCAAACTGAATTAAACAAAGCATCGAATTAAAAAATATACAGATTTTTGCAATTAAAAGTCAAGGTTTTGAAGATAAACTGACACAAAATGCTAGATACAGCTGCAAATGTTACATTTGTATGAAAGACATTCAATGGAATAAAATATGTACAAATAGAGATTTGACTGTACATGTGAGAATCATTAATTTATCCCTGAACTTCACTATAAAGCGTAGTGAAGTTTGTTTCTAAGTTTCCGAGAAAAATCTGCGTATCCTTTCCCAGAATATAGTTTCTCATGTAGCGAAGCGTGTCGTCCTGAATGTTCTTTATCGAGCTTGGCATCACCGAGGCGTCCACAAAGCTGCTTATCGTTATGTTACTGCTTATTGCAAGATGGTGGACTTTACAAAGCAGTTCAAACAGCTTCTGCTCCAACCGACTCAGCTCATTTTCTAGAACTCTGTAGTCATCAGCGATCTGCTCTCCGAGTGCCTGCTGCACAAACACAATATGGATCGAAACGTCACGGTAGGTTTGACGTAAAAAATCCTCCATCTGAAAGAAAGAGAAAAATTTCAATAGAATTCCATCAATCAACTGAAGAATCATCATTACTTTCATAATCTCAGAGCTTAAAATCTTAATCGTAATCATCGTCCTCATCGTCAATATCCATTGCTAATGTAGCCTTCGTAAGGTCAAGTTTATATTGGGAAAAAAATACTATAACATTGAAATGTAATTAAGTCATACACTGTTTCCTGATTCTGATGGAAAATTGGCTGCTTTCGTTTCTTTTCTTTTGTGTGTCTGTGCATGAAAACTTAAAGGCACTGTAAACGTTAAGCAAGTGTTTGCAATTTTTCTTTTGTGTAATAAAATGGTTTACACTGATCAATGAATGATCTTAATATATCTTAAGTCACATGCAAATCACTATAACTTTAGATTTTGGCGCTATTTTTTAATAATTAAGATCAATTCAATTAAGAAATGTAAATGTTAATATCTTGCATCAAACGTTATTGAAAATGATTCCTAAACTCATGGCAAAACAACATGACAAAGTGCTTGGAGAAAATGTATTTGGTAAGTCGTGGGATGACTAATACTATTTGTAATTTGTATCCTCATGATTATTGTAAAAACAGAATGTAGTGTAGAACACCTATTTGTCAACATATCAAAATTAAATTCTTTCATTTAACCGTAAAAATACATATTTATATATCGTTAAACAAAATTCCTGAACTTACGTTTCCTAGAGTTAAATTCTCAGTCTCCACAAGCAAAGGCAAGTTCGGCAAATGAGTAGCATCGGGATTTAATTGAATGAGGTCGTCCGGTGTGAGAAATCTGGGTTGTCTCTGTTCACGCAACAAAAAATGTGGTTTAATTTTATCTTCTTTCTCATGATGAGTAACTTGCATATTTATGTGATCAAACATCCCCCCTCCCTGTTCTAAAATTTTTTTGTCCCTTTCAAAACTCTCTCTCTCTCTCTCTCTCTCTCTCTCTCTCTCTCTCTCACACACACACACACACTCTCTCTCTCTCTCTCTTTCTATTTCTGTAAGTCTTAAACTTGTTTCGCATAATAAATGACCAACAATTTTATGAAATGGAACATTCCTTCTCCTCTTTCTATATTTGCCTGTCCCTTATTACGTTTTCTCTCTCTCTCTCTCTCTCTCTCTCTCTCTCTCTCTCTCTCTCTCTCTCTCTCTCTCTCTCTCTCTCTCTCTCTCTCTCTCTTCCTCTTTATTTGTCTCTCTTTCTCTCTCTCTCCTTTCTCTCCCTCTCTTTCTCCTTTCCTCTTTCAATCATTTTATCTTTCATATAGTTTATCTTTGTATTTTTTCAACATTCTAATCTAGAATTGTTATAATAAGATCTTTACAATAGACTTGACCAAAATTAAGTCTACCTAGATTAACATAAACAGAAGGAAACATAAATATTAAGTATTTGTTTATTCATTGTTTCCTTCGGATTTTGTTTTGTTTTGTTTTTTTTTAATCAGAATTTAAACAGGAAAAGATGAACATAATAATTAATAAGCTCATGTGATAATATCTTTACTCACCAGAGTAACCAACATTTGACTAGCTGTTACATTAGCCAAAACTATTCTCTCCATGGTAACTGAAAGCTGTGTGATCAGAGAAGGAAACTTTTGAACCGTACATGGGTTGTCAATGGCCCGAGCGTCGCTCATTGGCATTGAACTGAGCAATGTGATAGCAGCAATCACTGAGAAATACATCTTTGTTATTGGTGCTGATAGAGAAAAAAAAAAGAAAAATCCTTAATCATTATCATAATTATTATTATTATTATTATTATTATTATTATTATTATTATTATTATTATTATTATTATTATTATTATTATTATTATTATTATTATTATTATTATTATTATTATTAGTAGTAGTAGTAGTAGTAGTAGTAGTAGTAGTAGTAGTAGTAGTAGTAGTAGTAGTAGTAGTAGTAGTAGTAGCAGCAGCAGCAGTAGTAGTAGTAGTAGTAGCAGCAGCAGTAGTAGTAGTAGTAGTAGTAGTAGTAGTAGTAGTAGTAGTAGTAGTAGTAGTAGTAGTAGTAGTAGTAGTAGTAGTAGTAGTAGTAGTAGTAGTAGTAGTAGTAGTAGTAGTACATCTCAGTGAGGTTAAATCTACTGTTGTAGAGCAATGCCCGAATGCCTATATTAAGCAGAGATACCTAATACGTAGCAAAACAATTCAAAAATGAAAACAGTACCATGTAGAAATCAATCACTGGTTTGAGCGATTGCGCCACATGCATCTACCTGACGTAAAAAAGACATGCGCAATTTATTCGGATAAAAAGCTGCACGTTAGAAAGAGCATTTTTCCCTTAATAGGTGTTAGATAAATTATACTTAATTTGCCTTAGCCTTTTGACTCCTTCAGGTTTATTCTAGTCCATTAAATGCTCACCTTAGCCAAAAATTCGCTACTTGAGCTATTCATTAAATATGCCACTATCTTCCCCAATCAATGATTATATATGCAAAAAAACCAACAAAAGACATGGAATTATAAATTAAGAAGCAAGCCTTCTTCTAACAGGATTTTCCGTTCTCATAGACATTGAGCCGTATCCTACCGCAAGTTTCGCAAGGAGTACAATAAGTATAGTGTCACTGACGATTTGTTTAGATGTGCCGTTTACTTTGTCGTGACAAGAAGTGGGGAATCCCCACCGGACGACTATTTTTAAAACCGCATTTATTTACCGGCGCAATCAAGATTTCATTGACGAGTCGAAACCACAATATGTAGTTATGTCTGGTCTTTGAGTTAAGGACTTTCGGCTCTTCATAAATCTTTAAGAGTAGCTCGTATAATAATCCAGGAACAAAAAAAAGTTATTAAGAATAACTTTCTTTGCTGGTAAACTTGGGAAAACTCATACATAAAGCAGTTTTAATAAGTATTGTGGTGGTCGTTAAACACAGTAAAAAAAATGACATTTGTGGTGAGAGAAAAAATATTTCCGGCGAGTAATAAGATAAGAAATTATTGACACCCGAATTTGGGCATTTTATGAACAAGGACAATCTGTAAGCCTAAATCCTATTTGATCAACTAGGGAACCTGTGATACTAAACTGGTCCTAAAATCAGGAGCCGATGCCTTTAGCTGGAATTCGTGTACCATCCATGGATATTACATAAAGACGTGTATGTATGTATGTATGTATGTATATATATATATATATATATATATATATATATATATATATAGAGAGAGAGAGAGAGAGAGAGAGAGAGAGAGAGAGAGACAGAGAGACAGAGAGAGAGAGAGAGAGAGAGAGAGAGAGAGAGAGAGAGAGAGAGAGAGAGAGAGAGAGAGAGAGAGAGAGAGAGAGAGAGAGAGAGAGGCAATATCATGCTTATTCTGTACTTGAATTTCATCTTTTTATATTGTGAAGAAAGTTCACGTCAAGTCTCAAGGCTGCGACTTTCGTGATTGTTTCTACCGAGTTGCCTCTACATCTGCATCCTTTATGATTTCCCCTTCTAATACGAGTACGGAGATATGTTTGGTGTTTAATAGGCAAAATAAATTATCATTTTGTAATATAAGAACTGAATTAAAGTATCAATTGATCTCTTTGTTCACATTATGGTCTTATCAACTAGTATTACAGTATAATTATCTTATCTACATCATTTTCCTATTATTTTTAGAGAGGCTGAGGAGATGAGGTGACGAGGAAGAGACACACACTAGAAAAGAGACTGTGTGCGTGTAAGTGTGTGTTAGTGTAATTCGACATCATTCAGTTTGCGCTAAAATTAATCTACATGCTTTTTAAATTGTTCCGGATGGATATGATTTATAATATGTTTCATATATGTAAGAAAAATAAGCAGAAAGGACTCGAGTGTGATACTCTTGGCATCTTATTTAAATAACTAAGTCTTATACGTGATTGGACAATAATTATGCTCGGAAAGATACGCCAACACCACTTTGAATTGTTGCCTGAGAATAATGGCGTGTGTTTGACCTTAGATCTGGTTGTGTAAGAAATCAAGGACAAATGCATGAAATAGGTCATAGAATCTTTTTGGCCTTTAAAAAACTATGTTTAATTAGAACCGGATAATAGAATAAGCTAAATTTTGGACCTTTGAAAATCTAGACCTTTTGAAATCATTTAAGCAATGTTCATTGAAAAGTATCAAAGAACGTACACGCAAATTGAGTGCGAAGCAATATGTCTTCACATAGGATTATAACATTTGTATAATGTGCTTGAGATTCCTGGAATATACAACCTTTACGAAGCAGAAGAATAAACTAGCAATCACGTACTGTGCTATTCTCACCGCGACTATAAATTAATGACCATGTGGTCTATGTTTTCATATCAGGTTTTAGAAAAATTATTAATTTGGTATTTTATTTTCTCTTTTTGTGCTTATTGTATTATTCTAATTTTTATAACATATTTGATTTGATAAAGGAAAGCTAGGAAGAGTTAGTGATTTTTTCGCTACCCAGGATGATTTAGGCCTTGTTAAGAGCGATCTCAGATTCTAAAAAAGGTGTCTCAACGGAAAGGCACTATAATCCTATAATTGTGTTTTATGAAGAGAAAGTAAACAGTTGGGTTTTGTTTCTTTTCTATTTCGGACTTCATTTGCTTCCTTTCATCTTTAAGTTTGAAGTCTGTAGAGGTAGACCATGCGGATGAGCGGATACAAATCCGAAGCCGCAAAAAAAAAGTGAGCTTAAAATGCAAACACGGAAAATAACGATAGTAAAAGATCTATTCTTGAAAAAATAAATAGAGAATACGTTAAAAGAAACAACTAAAAAATAGAGGTTTCTTACCAGACATTCTTCGCCTTGATTCCACTGTTTTCTTTGATATGCTTAGAAGCTTTGAGTTTGCAGTTACACTTGTCATACAAATGCTTTTCATGACTTATGGACATCTTGGGTCATTTATATATACGTAGAATGTGTTCAGTTGACAAACTTAGGTGATTAAAAAATCTTAAGAAACTTCACTATTCAAAGATCGTGAATGACTAGGAGTTTCTGTCGTTTGAAACCAGGATTTTCATTCTCGATGAATTGGTTATTTTTAAACTCAGAACTTTTTTTACCTGCGGTTTCCACACTAAATTTGAGAACCCAATTACTGATGTCTTTCACACATTTTCTAATTCGATTGTCCGAAACAAATAAATTCCTCTATTGTCATAATCTACTGCTTTCGTCCATTTGTGCCTCTAAGGACGGAGCAGATTTTTTATGCATGAGTTTTATTTGTTTTTGTTTTGTTTTTTCTTTGTTGTTTCAGTTTTAAAAGCTTGGTTTTTTAAAATTATTTTCGATGTATTTCCTCTTTTTGGGAGGGTGGTGGTTTATTTTTTTTCTTCTTAATGAATATTTAATGTGAAGTGCAAAGCAATACTCATATTTTGTTTCTGTCATTAAGAAGAGCTCCCTCGACCTTATCTCTAAGATGTTTTGTTCTATACCTTATATTCATTCCAGCCAATACATTTTCAGTAAATCAATCTGAAAGATTTCAAGATTCTTCATAACTTTTTTTTCTTAAGACACTTCTCTCTCTCTCTCTCTCTCTCTCTCTCTCTCTCTCTCTCTCTCTCTCTCTCTCTCTCTCTCTCTCTCTCTCTCTCTCTCTCTCTCTCTCTCTCTCTCTCTCTCTCTCTCTCTCTCTTTCAATCAAATCATTTTTGTTTCTGTAGGATTACGACGCATATATTTTTCTTCTCTATTTCTCCTATCTATTTATCCATCATCTTTATTGCCCTCTTTTTCTTTCTTCTTTTTCCTTTTTTCTTTCTTTGTGTTTCCTTATTCTTGTTTCGCTCAGACATTGCAGTTGACTAGTTTTCCTACCCATTGTTTTTACATATTTTGAATATAACTTTATTATACAAAAGAGTGGTACAATTCTCTTTATAAAAGACAAATTAGAGTATGATACTATAGTATGACGCTGTAGTAAATATAAAAAAATTATCTATATCCAGTAGTAAAAAAAAAGTAGTAGTTGTAGTAGTAGTAATAGTAGTAGTAGTAGTAGTAGTAATAGTAGTAGTAGTAGTAGTAGTAGCAGCAGCAGCAGCAGCAGCAGTAGTAGTGGTAGTAGTAGTAGTGGTAGTAGTAGTAGTACTTTTTTCTTTGTAATTTCCCGTCCATATTTACAGCTTTATATGAGACTTTCAGACATCAATTTGTAGTTTCTTGTAGTACACGTGTGACCTGTACTTTAAATGAATTGTATAAAGTTCTGTTTTGTCATTATGTTATGTTTTATCCCCCACCCCCTAAAAAGGGTCATTTAAAATGTTTAACAAGAATGCAAGATGCACTTTCATAAACAAAAGAAAATAATTACTGTTGAAAGACGAAATACATACAATGAGAGAGGTATTGTTTGATATGGTGTACAGCCTGATAGTCATCAGCAGTAAATAAATAACCAACTTTCATTGCTTAAACCATTTTCTTCAGTAATCTCTGCCAGGCGGTTGAACATGGAGGAAATCCGCTTTCAGTTTCAGCAGTTTTTCTTGACGCAGATTAACGTTTCTTTTTTTCCACATGTTATTTTTAGAATGAAGTATATTCATGATATATGTTCAGATTTTTTTACGTTTTTAAATGCATTTATCTCTCTATCTATCTATCTATCCATCTATCTATCTATCTTTTTATCTATTTATCTATCTATCTATCTCTCTGTCTGTCTGTCTAGCTATGTATCGAACTATCTATATATCTCTATTTCTTTTTATTCTAACTCTCTCTCTCTGCCTTTCTCTCCCTCTGACTCACTATCTCTCTCTAAGTTTTTGACCTCTTCTGGTTATGTATCTTTCTGCTTTCCTTCTCTTTCAGTGTCTCTCTCTCTCTCTCTCTCTCTCTCTCTCTCTCTCTCTCTCTCTCTCTCTCTCTCTCTCTCTCTCTCTCTCTCTCTCTCTCTTCATCCATCTTCATTTCTCGCTTTCTTTGTCTGTCGAACTATATCTCTGTAAGTCTTTGCCCTCCTCTCGTTATGTATCTTTCTGCTTTCCTTCTCTTTCACTCTCTCTCTCTCTCTCTCTCTCTCTCTCTCTCTCTCTCTCTCTCTCTATCTCTGTCTTCATCCATCTTTATTTCTCGCTTTTTTTTTCTTCTATTATCATTATTGTCTATTTTCAATCATTAAAGTTTCTCTTTTCACTTTCTTTTCCGGTGTGATAAAGTATTTTATCCTTTTGTACTGTTTATTAGTATCAAAAACAGCTACAATCTTTCCAAATGTGGGAGAATGGGGAAAGAAACCAAGGGATATCTGTAAAAAGCCAGACTCCCTTGGTTATGTTGGTGGGTGTTTTTTAAATCAAAGATTGGAAGCTGTCTTTAACTTTTTTCCCTAACTCTGCCTTTTTTGCCATTTTCATGTACTTTAAGCATCTTACTGCGAGTGAATTGCCTCACAAACTGATTTTTGTGAGCAGTTTTTCCATTTCAAAGTTAATTTTCCTTCAATGTAATAATATTTTAGTCGCGTCAGCGCAGCACTTCAAGTCATAAAGATAGTTTCAAGATGCAACTGAACAGACTAGGCAAACCATGCTATGTTTGGAATTTAACGTGACAAATGGATTTACAAGAATAAAAAGCTGAGAGTTGCGTAGTAAAAAATAAATAGAAGACTTTCACAAGCTTTTTCAACAGGCTTTTTTATTTGTTTTGTTTTTTATTTATTTTTGCTATTTTCAATCTTTTGTTTCTTTACAGTTTTTTTCTTTGATTTTATTAACGACATTGGGCCACTGCTCCAATTGAAAATGTCTGTAGATAGTTGTGATAAACTGACATTACAGAACAGATATTTTATTTTTCAACAAAACCATTTTTCCCCTGAACAATTTTAAAACACACCTCCAATGTTCCATTCAATGGTGTCCTGTATGCTTTGCGATTGTCTTATACACAACGGCATTAAAAAGCGACGTGATATTTTGCTTTGATAAACTGAAAAAAGTGACAATTTAAAAAAAAAACCTGATACTAATATTATCATTTATTATATTATTATTGTTATTATTATTATTATTATTATTATTATTATTATTATTATTATTATTATTATTATTATTATTATTATTATTATTATTATTATCATAATAATTAAATTTATTTTTACTATTTTACTATTTTGATTCTTGTTATTCAATTAAATAGATAAAATTTGAAAATTTCTTTTTCAAAAATGAATGATGGTTCAATGTATAAGTTGTGTCGTTTACTTATCCTGAAACATTAAAAGGGACTCGGTTCATTTTTTTTCTTGTTTTTGTTTATATAATTAGATATAATATCAAGTTCACAGAAAAAAAAATGAAGATTCTTTGTTTATTGATAAAAGATAAAAATCAACGGACAATATATGATCATGATATAAATTATTTTTATAATCTTAAAGAAAAAAATATTTTTTTCAAGGCCATCCATAATGACAAAGAGAAATATTATGATATACAACACATGAAAAAATGTTAGAAATGTATGCATGTTATATCCGTTTTACAAAGAGATTTAGCAGCAGCACCAGCAACATTATTTGTATTTAAGGAGAAACAGCAATGGCTTAAGCTGAAGGTAAAAAAATGGATCTTTATTTAATTTTAAAATATTTTTAAAAAATGTTTTCCAGCTTTTGTAAAAGCCTGGACACGAACGCTATTTCTGATTTTTTTCGATAGAGACTTATTATTATTATTGTTATTATTATATTTAGTAGTAGTAGTAGTAGTAGTAGTAGTAGTAGTAGTAGTAGTAGTAGTAGTAGTAGTAGTAGTAGTAGTAGTAGTAGTAGTAGTAGTAGTAGTAGTAGTAGTAGTAATAGTAGTAGTAGTAGTAATAGTAGTAGTAGATGTAGTTGTAGTATTAGTATTAGAAATACGAAGTAGAAAAAGAGGAAGGATAAAGAGAGAAGAAAAAGAAGAAAAAGAAGAAGAAAAAGAAGAAAAAGAAGAAGAAGAAGAAGAAGAAGAAGAAGAAGAAGAAGAAGAAGAAGAAGAAGAAGAAGAAGAAGAAGAAGAAGAAGAAGAAGAAGAAGAAGAACAACAACAACAACAACAACAACAACAACAACAACAACAACAACAACAACAACAACAACAACAACAACAACAACAACAACAACAACAACAACAACAACAATAAAAACAGCAACAACAATGATAAAAGACAGTCATGTGAATATGTAGACTTTGTCTATTTTTACTTAGTAATTTCCCCTTCATATCTACATCTTTATATGAGATTACCAGATATCAGTTTGTAGTTTCTTGTAGTGATTAAGTCTTTTATCCTTTGGTACTGTTTATGAATGAAGATATCAAATACAGTTACAATCTTTCCAATTGTGGTAGGATGGGAAAAGAAAGCAAGGGATATCCAATTCAAATGTCTATCTATTTATTTGCTTTGACTATAACAATTATTCCTGTGACGTTTTGCCAGGGGGTGAATGGGGAAAGAAACCAAGGGATGTCTGTAAAAAGCGAGACTCCCTTGGTTATGTTGTTGGCGTTTTTTTTTTTTTAAATCAAAAGATTGGAAGCTGTCTTTAACTTCTCCCCTAATTCTGGTTTTTTTTTGTTTTGTTTTTGTTTTGTTTTTTTTTTTTGCCACTTTCTTGTACTTTAAGCATCTTACTACCAGTGAAATGCTTCTCAAACCGATTTTGTGAGCAGTCTTTCCCTTCCAATGTTAATTTACCTTCTGTATAATATTTTAGTCGTGTCAGCGCAGCACTTCAAGTCATAAAGATAGTTTCAAGATACAACTGAACAGACTGGGGAAACATGCTATGTTTGGATTTTTAAGTAACAAATAGATTTACAAGAATAAAAAGCTGAGAGTTGCGTGATAAAAAATAAATAGATTTTCTCTGACTTTTAACTTGTGACAAATTAACTGATACTTTCTTCAGCAAATGAGAAACACTGATAAAAGGCCATGTTAGGCTCGAATGTAAACAATACCTTTTATTGCTTTCTATTTATTATGAGAAGACTTTCAAAAGCTTTTTGAGCGGGCTTCTTTATTTGTTTAATTTTTAATTTATTTTTGCTATTTTGGATCTTTTTTTTGTTTTGTTTTTTATTCCTTTATAGTTTTTTTCTTTGATTTTATTAAGAACATTGGGTTACTGCTCTTTTTGCAAATTTCTGTAGATTATTGTGATAGACTGACATTCAGAAAAAGATATTTTATTTTTTAACAAAACCATTTTCCCACTGAAAATTTTTAAAAACGCTCCTCCAGTGTTCCATCCAATGGTGTCCTGTATGCTTTGCGATTGTCTTATACACAACGGCTTTTAAAACGACTTGATGGTTTGCTTTGATAAACTAAAAAAGGGACAATTCAAAAAAATAACTATTATTATTATTATTATTATTATTAATATTATTATTATTATTATTATTATTATTATTATTATTATTATTATTATTATTATTATTATTATCACCATTTAAAATGTTGAACAAGAATGCAAGATGCGCTTTCATAAACAAAAAATAATAATTACTGTTGAAAGATGAAATACGTATGAGAGAGGTATTGTTTGATATGATGTACAGCCTGATAGTCATCAGCTGTAAATAAGTAACCAATTTTCATTGCTTTAACCATTTTCTTCAATAATCTCTGCCAGGCGGTCAAACATTGGGAGAAATCCATTTTCATTTTCAGCAGTTTTTCTTGACCCAGATTAACGTTTCTTTTTTTTCCACATGTTATTTTTAGAATGAAGTATATTCATGATATATGTTCAGATTATTTTACGTTTTTAAATACATTTATCTCTCTATCTATCTATCTATCCATCTATCTATCCTATCTATCTACCTATTTATCTATCAATCTATCTGTCTGTCTGTCTAGCTATGTATCGAACTATCTATATATCTCTTTTTCTTTTTATTCTAACTCTCACTCTCTGCCTTTCTCTCTCTCTGACTCACTATCTCTCTCTAAGTCTTTGACCTCTTCTGGTTATGTATCTTTCTGCTTTCCTTCTCTTTCAGTCTCTCTCTCTCTCTCTCTCTCTCTCTCTCTCTCTCTCTCTCTCTCTCTCTCTCTCTCTCTCTCTCTCTCTCTCTGTGTCTCTATCTCTCTTTCTCCCTCTCTCTCTCTTCATCCATCTTCATTTCGCGCTTTTTTTTCCCTTCTATTATCATTATTGTCTATTTTCAATCATTAAAGTTTTTCTTTTCACTTCCTTTCCCGGTGTTATAAAGTATTTTATTCTTTTGTACTGTACTGTTTATTAGTGAGGATATTAAAAACAGTTACAATCTTTCCAATTGTGGGAGAATGGGGAAAGAAACCAAGGGATATCTGTTAAAAGCCAGACTCCTTTGGTTATATTGGTGGGTGTTTTTTTAATCAAAGATTGGAAGCTGTCTTTAACTTTTTTCCCTAACTCTGCCTTTTTTGCGACTTTCATGTACTTTACTGCGGATGAATTGCTTCACAAACTGATTTTGTCAAGTCATAAAGATAGTTTCAAGATACAACTGAACAGACTACGAAAATCATGCTATGTTTGGAATTTAAAGTGATAAATGGATTTACAAGAATAAAAAGCTGAGAGTTGCGTAGTAAAAAAAAGAATATAATCTTAATGAAAAAAATATTTTTTCAAGTCCATCCGTAATGACAAAAAGAAATATTATGATATAGAACACATGAAAAAAAAAGTGTTAGAAATGTATGCATGTTATATCCGTTTTACAAAGAGATTTAGCAGCAGCACCAGCAACATTATTTGTATTTAAGGAGAAACAGCAATGGCTTAAGCTAAAGGTAAAAAAATGGATCTTTATTTAATTTTAAAATATTTTCAAAATATGTTTTCAAGCTTTTGTAAAAGCCTGGACACGAACGCTATTTCTTATCTTTTTCGATAAAGACTTACACTTTTTAGACATAGAAGAATCAAATTTCAGTCGCCCGATTTTAATTAAGAAGAGCATAGTTTGCTTTCCTACATGTTCCATTTAACTGTGAAGATGTTGAAACTAGATATAGTTACCCTGACAAAAGTTTGAATGAATTTATTGAAATATAACCAGTCAAAAACTTTTTAGTATGTAATATTTTTTTAACTGATTAATGCATTGATTGTGAAATATTCAAAAAAACATGTTTTGTTATCTTCAAAAGAACAATCATAAAACTGTACAAATAAAAATAAATTTCATGTAAAAGATGACACTATCAGCATATATAATACAAACAATATCAAAAAAGTATTATGAAAAAAAATCTCAGTATAGGTAACACTGAATCTTAGTCATACATTGTCATGTATTTTTATAAGTTCAACTGCACGTCGCGACGTGACTGATATCGAAATCAGCCGACGAGCACATGAAACCATAAAAAGACATGAAATAAACATTGTTTTGTACAGAGAGAAGAATTTCTCACTATCAACCATAAAAGTCAATAAAGTGAGTTGCATGTTAATACATTATTAAATCCTTTCCACTAGTAACAAAAACATTATTTTATGTAATTATTACCTGGCGAGTTTGCAGGAACAATTTTTACAGTTAAATAACCCTTACAAAAAAGGGTGAAAAAATACGTGCAAAATATGAAAGATTCAAACTGAATCAAACAAATCACCGAATTAAAAAATACACAGATTTTTGTAATTAAAAGTCAAGGTTTTCAGGATAAACAGACACAAAATGCTAGATACAGCTGCAAATCTTACATTTGTATGAAAGACATTCAATGGAATAAAATATGTTCAAGTCAAGACGTGACTGTACATGTGAGAATCATTAATTTATCCCTGAACTTCACTATAAAGCGTAATGAAGTTTGTTTCCAAGTTTCCGAGAAAAATCTGCGTATCCTTTCCAAGAATATAGTTTCTCATGTAGCGAAGCGTGTCGTCCTGAATGTTCTTTATCGAGCTTGGCATCACCGAAGCGTCCACAGAGCTGCATATCATTATGTTATCGCTTATTGCAAGATGGTGGACTTTACAAAGCAGTTCAAACAGCTTCTGCTCCAACCGACTCAGCTCATTTTCTAGAACTCTGTAGTCATCAGCAATCTGTTCTCCGAGTGCCTGCTGCACAAACACAATGTGGATCGAAACGTCACGGTAGGTTTGACGTAAAAAATCCTCCATCTGAAAGAAAGAGAAAATTTTCAAGAGAATTCCATCAATCAACTGAAGAATCATCATTACTTTCATAATCTCAGAGTTTAAAATCTTAATCATAATTATCGTCCTCATCGTCAATATTCATCGTTACTGTAGCCCTCGATGACTTCAGCTTTATTTTACTTCATTATAATTAAAATGAGAGAAACATTATTACATTCAGAACAATGTCAATAGAAAAGGCCCTGCCTTATTCTTTGTCCCAAATTGCTTCAGGTCTAGAAATATGAACTTCTCTTAAGGTTAGGAAAACAAATAAGGCAATTTAATGAAGTCATACATGGTGGAGAATTTGCTGTTTTCCTTTCCTTTCTTTTGTATGTGTTTGTGTGTGTGTTGTATTGAAACTTAAAGGTACCATCATAGTTAAACGAATATTAATAAATTTTCTTTTGTGTCAAAAAATGTTTTATACCGATTAAATATCTTATTCAATCTTAGATTTCATGCAAATTACGACAACTTTAAGTTGTCCCGCTGTTTTTCAATCCTTATGATCAAATCAGCTGAGAAATGTAAATCTTAATCCCTTGCACGAAGCGTTCATTAGAATTATTTCAAAAACTTAGGGAAAACATTATAACAAAGTACCTGCAAAAAATGTGTTTGTTAAGTCGGGTGATGACTTGTATTAATTTTCAATTTATATCCTCATTATTGCTTTAAAAACATAATGCAGCCTTGAATATCAATTGATCAACAATTTAAAATTGAATTCTTTCATTAAAGAGTAGAAAGACATATTTGTATTTTCGTTAAAGAAAATTCCTGGACTTACGTTTCCTAGAGTCAAATTCTCAGTCTCCACAAGCAAAGGCAAGTTCGGCAAATGAGTAGCATCGGGATTTAATTGAATGAGGTCGTCCGGTGTGAGAAATCTGGGTTGTCTCTGTTCACGTAACAAAAAATGTGGTTTAATTTTATCTTTTTTCTCATGATGAGTAACTTGCATATTTATGTGATCAAACATCCCCCCTCCCTGTTCTAAAATTTTTTTGTCCCTTTTGACACCTGTCTGTCTCAATTTCTCTCTCTCTCTCTCTCTCTCTCTCTCTCTCTCTCTCTCTCTCTCTCTCTCTCTCTCTCTCTCTCTCTCTCTCTCTCTCTCTCTCTCTCTCTCTCTCTCTCTCTCTATATCTCTCTCTCTCTCTCTCTATATATATATATATATATATATATATATATATATATATATTTCTTTAAGTCTTAACTTGTTTCGCAAAATGAATGACCTACAATTTTATGAAATCGAACATTCCTTCTCCTTTTTCTATATTTGCCCGTCCCTTATAACCTTCTCTCTCTTCCTCTCTATATGTCTCTCTCTTTATTTCTCTTTCTATCTCTCTTTCTCTCTCTCTTTCTCTCCCTCTCTTTTTCCCTTCCTCTTTCATTAATTTTCTCTTTCATATAGTTTATCTTTGTATTTCTTCAACATTTTAATCTAGAATTGTTGTAATAAGATCTTTACAATAGATTTTACCAACTTAAATCTACTTAGATTAACATTAATAGAATGAAACATTAATATTAAGTATGTATTTGTTTATTCATTGTTGCCTTCGGGTTTTGTTTTGTTTTTTTTCAAATCCGATTTAAAACAGGTAAAGATGAACATAATAATAAATAAGGCTATGTGATAATATCTCTACTCACCAGAGTTACCAACATTTGATTAGCTGTTACATTAGCCAAAACTATTCTCTCTATGGTAACTGAAAGCTGTGTGATCAGAGAAGGAAACTTTTGAACCGTACATGGGTTGTCAATGGTCCGAGCGTCGCTCAGTGTCATTGAATTGAGCAATGTTATAGCAACAATCACTGAGGGATACATCTTTGTTCTTGATGCTGATAGAAAAAAAAGTAAGAAAATACTGAATAAGAGTAGAATATTCGTACAAGATTCAATAATCTTACAATAATCAAATAGTGGAAATGATCTTTGATGTGGGCCGCTCTTTTCAGGTTATGGCAATCAGGCGCCGCTACAGCATTGAACTCATTGCCGTCCTCAAAAACCGAGTAAATGCACATTCAGTTCAATTAAATGAGCAAATTGGTTTGGTAGAAATAGAGTCACAGATTGGTCAATTGGTTAGAACAGGACTTGCAGATTGAAATTTTAGTCTTATATTAAAATATGAAACAAGGAAGTTGGTAGTTTATGTAGGGAAACATAATATGCGCTAAACCTACTTTACTGGAAACGAGACGCCTAAAACACAAAAGGCCATACGTTTCAGTAGACGCGTGTAAGAAAAAAGGAAATTCCATAGTTTGAAAACAAGGGTCATATTATTATTTTTTCATTCCATCTCACTGAGGTAAATTCTACTGTTGTAGAGCTATGACCAATGTCTATATGAAGCCGAGATAACTAGCACGTAGTAAAAAAAAGTATGAAATTAGTAGCCGACTATTCAGAAATTACTGAGCTTGAGTGCTTGTGCTTTATGCAACTGCTTGTCGCAAACACAAAATGTGCAATTTATTAAAATAAAAAAGCTGCACGTTAGAAAAAAGTATTTTATCATTAAAAGGTTTCAAATAAAGTTATGATTTATTTGCCTCAGCCTGTTGACTCTGAAATTTATCCTAGCCCATAATATGCTCACCTAAGACAGAAAATCGCGACTTGAGCTATTCATTAAATATGCCACTATCTTCCCCAATTTATGATGATATATGCAACTAAAAAACCACGGAATTCTAAACTTACAACAAACATTTTTCTAACAGGATTTTCGGTTCTCATATGCCCTGAGCCTTACCCAACCGCAAGTTTCGTAAGGAGTACAGTATAGTGTCACTGACGGTGTGTGCGGTTGTGCGCTTCACTTGTCGTGGCAAGAAGTGGGGTGTCACCACCGGACGTACTATTTTTAAAACCGTAATTATTCACCGGCGCGACCAAGATAAGTCGAAACTTCAATCTATAGATTTTTCTTGTGTTTAGTTCATGAATCTATATCTTTAGACAAACAGAAAGAGAGAGAAAGAGAGAGAAGAGAGGGAGGAGGGGTGAACTGTGAAACTAATTCCCTTCTCTAATATAAGTACGGAGGTATGATTGGTGTATAATAGGCATGTGAAATTATTATTTCATAGTATTTGAGCTGAATCAAAGTATTAATTGATCTCATTGCTCACATTATGGTCTTAGCAGCTAGTATTAAAGTATGATCTTATGTACATTATTTTCCTGCTATTTTAGAGAGGCTGAGAAGATGAGGTGACGAGGAAGAGACACACTCTAGAAAAGAGACTGTGTGCCTGTGTGTGTGTGAGAGTGTAATTCGGCATCATTCAATGGGCGCTAAATTCATCAACATGCGTTTTCATTGGCTCTGTATAATTTTAATAAAATTTATATAAATTAAGAATTATAAGCTGAAATGGATGGTACATAAATATACCTAAATATCTTAGTGTTATACAAGATTGGACGATAATTATGTTCGAAAAGATACGCCAACGCCACTATAAATTGTTGCCTGAGAAACTGGCGAGTGTTTCTCGAAAAGGAGAATGCACGAACTACTTCCTGTAAGCCCAGCTTACTGATAGAGAGGGCCCGAATGAAACTGAAAGTACGCATACAATGTAGGCGGCGGTAAATCTAAAACCGTCTGGAATTGATCTAAATGTTACAATCTAAGATCTAAGTAAAGAATCTGAAAAAGGTTTTTGAACATAGGCTCTCGATCTACGGTCTGAATATTTACAACAGCTAGACTCAAATTAAAAGATTAAGAAATAAATTTAAAAGGTCTAGATTTTACTTTAGGCTTACAATTTCAAAAGGACTTATGTACTGAATCTAGATTTTGTGTTAAGAATAAGAATTATCGAGAAGTGTATATTTCACGTAAAGTTAGATAGGTAGAGGCGTAAAAAATATAAATCATGTAAGTAAAAGAATAGATGTTCAGACCATTCATAACCCCAGCCCAGGCAAATTGATTCTAGGGTTCTATTCATCGAATGAGATTTTCATCTTGCAATAAAAGAAGAAGAAGAAGAAGAATGTTAATGATGATGATAACCCTAATCATATCAATGAAAATAATTGTAGTAGTAGTAGTAGTAGTAGTAGTAGTAGTAGTAGTAGTAGTAGTAGTAGTAGTAGTAGTAGTAGTAGTAGTAGTAGTAGTAGTAGTAGTAGTAGTAGTAGTGGTAGCAGTAGTAGTAGTAGTAGTAGTAGTAGTAGTAGTAGTAGTAGTAGTAGTAGTAGTAGTAGTAGTAGTAGTAGTAGTAGTAGTAGTAGTAGTAGTAGTAGTAGTAAAGAAAGGAAGAAGAAAAACTGAAAGGTTAAAAAGAAAAGACAAAAAAGAAGAAGAACAAGAAGAACAAGAACAAGAACAAGAACAAGAACAATATAAGAACAAGAACAAGAAGAAGAAGAAGATCATATTCATCATCATTAACAACATCAACAACAACAACAACAATAAAATAGCAGCAGCAACAGCAACAACAGTTAAAAAAGGCAGACTTTGATGTAAATGTATAATTTGTCTATTTCTCTTTTTTTTTTTCTGTCCTATCCCCTCCATATCTAAATCTGTATATGAGACTACCAGATATCAAATTATGGTGTGACCTATGTTTTAAATTAAATGCATAAATTTTCCAGTTGTTATCATGTTATGTTAAGGCCATTTAAAATGTAACAAGATTGCAAGATGCGCTTTCATAAAAAAAAATATTATTTTACTGTTTAAAGGCGAAATACACACAATGAGAACCACATTGTTCGATATGGTTGACAGCCTCATCGTCATCAGCTGTAAAATAATTATGAATTGTCATTGCTTAAAACATTTTTACAGTAATCTCTGCCAGGCGGTTGAACATAGGGAGAAATTCGCTTTCAGTTTCAGCAGTTTTTCTTGACCCATGTTAATGTTTCCTTTTTTTCCATAGGTTATTTTTGGAACAAAGTATACTTATGAGATATGTTCTTATTTTTTTACGTGATTAAATACATTTCTCTCTCTCTCTCTCTCTCTCTCTCTCTCTCTCTCTCTCTCTCTCTCTCTCTCTCTCTCTCTCTCTCTCTCTCTCTCTCTCTCTCTCTCTCTCTCTCTCTCTCTCTCTCTCTCTCTCTCTCTCTCTCTCTCTCTCTCTCTCCCTCTCTATTTATCTATCTCTCTATCTCTCTTTCTCTCTATCTATCTATCTATCTGTCCGTCTAGCTATCTATCTCTATCTCTTTCTATTCTACCTTTCCTTCTCTCTTTTTCTCACCCTATCTCACTATCCCTCTTTATTTTTTTGCCCTTTTCTGGCTATGTATTTCTATGTATGTGAAATGCTTGAATAACAAATTTTGTGAGCAGTCTTTCCCTTGACTGTTAATTTCTCTTCCATGTAATAATATTTTAGTCGTGTCAGCACAGCACTTAAGTTCATAAATACCAGTCAAGGCAAGCAACGCCATGTTTGGAATGTTTAATGGCAAATAGATTTACAAGAATAAAAAGCTGAGATTTACGTGATACAAAATAAATAGATTATTGATAAATGGTTTTTTTTTCTTTGACTTTTAGCTTCTGACAAATTAACGGATTCCCGCTCCAGCAATTGGGTGACACTGATAAAAGATCATGTTAAGTTCGAATGTCAACAATACCTTTTATTGCTTTTTATTTATTAAGAGAAGACTTTCAGAAGCTTGTTGGGCGGGATTTTTTTATTTGTTTTATTTTTGCTTTTAATTTATTCTTGCTTTTTTAGATCTGTTTAGGGAAAAATCCGCCACGGAAAGATCCTTACAATTGTGATTTTGATAGACTTGGCGCATTTTTCCAAAATGCTTCAAAATCACAGCAGTCTTGTGATTAAGCGGGCTTGAGAAAGGCAAAACATCACCACTTCATAGCGGTTTAGATTGCTCTCATTCTTTGTTGGCTTTCTATTCATTATAAAAAGACTTTTTTATTGCTTTGTTTTGCTTTGTTTTGTTTTTGTCTTAATTTCTTTTTCCTTTGATGTTGTTACCGATGTGGGTTACTGCTCATATTGAAATTCTCCATAGATTGCTTTGAGAAACTAACATACGGAGAAAGATATTTAATTTTTTAACAAAACCATTTGCCCCTGAATATTTTTAAAAATACGCCTCCAGTGTTTCACCTAACGTGTGATTTGCCATTTCTTGAGTCGCCATAGCGTTTAAAACGACATTATAGTTTGCTTTGATAAACTGAAATAAAGTGACAATTAAAAAAGGAAAAAAATGTACTAGTAGTAGTAGTAGTAGTAGTAGTAGTAGTAGTAGTAGTAGTAGTAGTAGTAGTAGTAGTAGTAGTAGTAGTAGTAGTAGTAGTAGTAGTAGTAGTAGTAGTAGTAGTAGTGTTGTTGTAATCATCATCATAAAAATGATGATCCTCATAGGTATTACCATCAGACATCATCATCACCATCATCCTCATCATCATCATCATTTTTTATAATTATTATTATTGTTGTTATTATTATTAATATTAATATTATTATTATAATTATTATTATTATTATTATTATTATTATTATTATTATTATTATTATTATTATTATTATTATTATTGTTGTTGTTGTTGTTGTTGTTGTTGTTGTTATTGTTGCTGTTGTTTTTGTTGTTGTTGCTGCTGCTGCTGCTGTTGCTGTTGTTGTTGTTGTTGATGATTTTGGTATAATCATTATTATTACTTTTATTATTATTATTATTATTAATTATTATTATTATTATTATTATTATTATTATTATTATTATTATTATTATTATTATTATTATTATTATTATTATTATTATTATTATTATTATTATTATTATTATTATTATTATTATTATTATTATTATTATTATATTTATTATTATTATTCAATGGACATTTCGAATGGGTTAAATATTTTAAATCTCTTTTACCTAAATGAATGGTGGTTCAATGTATATGTTGTGTCGGTTTATTACCCTGAAACATTCAAAGAGACTCGATTCACTTTTTTTCTTGTTTTTATTTGTATTATCAGATTAATTTAATATCAGGGTCATATGAAAAGTGTGTGTCGCTTCTCTTCCCTGAAACATTAAAAGAGACGCAATTAACTTTTTTCATGGTTTTATTTATATAATGAGATTTACTTTCAAGTTCACATGAAAAATGAAGATTATTTCTCTATTAATATTAGATTAAAAAAAAAAAACGACCAACACATGATCATGATGCAAAAATTCTTAATCAATTTTATACAAACACTGCCACACCTGAAGTACTTTTTAAATCTTGAAGAAAATAATAATTCTCAAGGCAATCCATAATTACAAAAAAAGAAATAAATGATACACAACACATGCAAAAAGGTTAAAAATATAATTATGTATCTTCTCTATCTGTTTTACAGAGAGAGCTTGCGCCAGCAGCATTATTTGTATTTGAGGAAGAATAGCAACGCTATAAGTTTTTGGGCTGAAAATTTGTAAAAGCTGAAAGTAAAAAATGGATCTTTATCTTATTTTAATGTATTCTCAAAAATGTTTTGCAACTTTTGTAAAACCGTGGACACGAAGGCTATTTCTTATTTTTTCGGGAAAGACTTGCACGTGTTAGACGCAGGAGATTCAAATTTCAGTCTCACGATTTAAATTAAGGAGTTTATAGTTTCTTTTATATAATTAATTGTGAAGATATTGACACTTAGTTATCCTGACAAAAATTGTGAAATAGTTTATTGAAAACGTTTTAGTTAATGTTTTTCTTTTCTATTTACTGCATTGATTGTAAAACATTCTAAAAAACATATTTCGTTATTTTGAGAAGAACAATCATAAAGCTGTACAAATATAAATAAATTTCATGTAAAAGATAAAGTTTCAGCATAATCAAACTAAATGTCATGGAAAATACTCACAGGTATCACTAAAGAATAGACTAAGTCTTAGTCATACATTGTCATGTATTTTTATAAGTTCAACTGCACGTCGCAACGTGACTGATATCGAAATCATCCGCACATATTAAAAAAAGTCGACGAGCACATGAAACCATAAAAAGACATGAAATAAACATTGTTTTGTACAGAGAGAAGAATTTCTCACTATCAACCATAAAAGCCATTAAAGTGAGTATAGCATGATAATACATTATTAAATCCTCTCTACTGGTAACAAAAACATTATTTTATGTAACCATTACTTGGCGAGTCTGTAGGAACAATTATTACAGTTGAATCACCCCTACAAAAAAGGGGCAAAAGTTACGATCAAGATATGAAAGCATTGGATTAAAAAGATACAGAATTGTGCAATTATAAGTCAAGGTTTTGAGGATAACTGACACAAAATGCTAGACAGAGCTGTTTATGTTATTTTTCCATGAAAGACATTCAAAGGAATGAATTATATAGAGGTAGAGACCTGACTGTACATGTGAGAATCTTTAATTTATCCCTGAACTTCACTATAAAGCGTAGTGAAGTTTGCTTCCAAGTTTCCGAGAAAAATCTGCGTATCTTTTCCCAGAATATAGTTTCTCATGTAGCGAAGCGTGTCGTCCTGGATGTTCTTTATCGAGCTTGGCATCACCGAAGCGTCCACAAAGCTGCTTATCGTTATGTTACTGCTGATTGCAAGAGTGTGCACTTTACAAAGCAGTTCAAACAGCTTCTGCTCCAACCAACTCAGCTCATTTTCTAGAACTCTGTAGTCATCAGCGATCTGCTCTCTGAGTGCCTGCTGCACAAACACAATGTGGATCGAAACGTCACGGTAGGTTTGACGTAAAAAATCCTCCATCTGAAAGAAAGAGAAATATTTCAATAGAATTCCATTTGAAGAATCATCATTACTTTGATAATCCTAGAGCTTTTAACCTTAGTGATAATTATCGTCCTCATCGTCAGTATTCATCGTTCCTGTAACCTTCATTAATTTCAACAATATGATAGTGGTCGACAGAATGAAGAGATTTTTCTCCATTTTATTCAAGAACTACATGTACATATTACGTTATCATGTGAGTGTTTTTATGTGTACCAACAATGTATAGATTTTGATTTTTTATTCTTGTTTTAGTTTGAAATGGATGGACGTTTAAAATGAGTTATATCCTATGCTGCGAACTGTATTTTCTGAATTTTAATTTTTTCTACGTTAAAATTTTGATGGTAACGTGTCTCGGGTACGGATGTTTGGCGCCAGTGTGCTTGGGTGCAGGAGCAAGGTTCATCTAGAGTTTCACCTGGGCACGTCATTTACTAGCCGGGCCGTCTGGGGATGGGAGATTTATCCGTCTAGGGTGGCGAATGTGATCCTTTGGTACGGATCGTATCCAGAGGGTGATCCTGGTCGTTTGGTACATCCGGACGCGACAAATATTTTTTTCTTTTTTTTTTATTTGAATAGTGCATTTTGATTGGCTAGAGACTAATTTAAAATGAGGCAGGGACGCTCTTCATGTGAGAACTTAATATGGAGTTAGCGGGATTCGATTCATTCTACCTCGAGTTACCGAAGTAAGCAGGTTACGATTTGTCTACTTAAGTTATAACCACCTGTTTTCTTCTCCAGATACTGGCGTGGAAGAGCCGTGAAACTTTAACTAAAAGCTCTGTTCTGTATTTTCCTGTTTGGATTGACGTCCGCGATTTTCTTATTCTTTTGGGTAAGTTGTATGAATTTGTTTCACTTTTTAATTCAATTTGACATTGTTCAATTTTATGCCGTGCACCTGAATTATTGGACTTGCTCATACTTGCTTAAATTTTGTGTAATGTTAAACTTTTGTTAAATATAATCTTCCAGTGTTTTTAAACACACTAAGATTGTAATTGTTTGATCTAGAACAGGATAACGTAGCTGTCCATGCTACCAATTGCAAAGAAACCTTTTCTTATACGAGTATGTTGGTGTAATTTCCCAGTGCTAAATTCTTATTTACTAATACATAAATTTACTTGTGCATTTTTATCATATTATAGAGGACGTTTATTGTAAGCGTGCTATATTATCTTCTTCTACGTATTGTTCAAATTAAGTTTATATTCGAAACATTTGACGTTCAATGTAAATTGGCTTCACAATGTTCCTGGCGGGTTATACCTGTATTATATTGGAAGTCTTTGAAGATGGAGGTTTTATTGAGATTTTTGTATATGAATTAAATGACTGTTTGGATGATAGATGTGTACGTTTATAAGGCCCCATTGGTCACAAAGCGCTTTGGTTGTGCAGAATTCAATTTCTCCAACCTTAAGTTTGTCATGAGTGTAAGAGATAAAGTACAGTTATGATACCAAGCATTGTGTGTAAAGGATGACGGAAGCCTTTCACAGAGAATGTTTATTTCAATAAAATTGTGTTTTAATGTTTGGAAGTCGTGCACCTCTGGCAGGCTTCAACCACGCTAGCCTCTCGATAATTGAGTCTCATAAATCAGGCGCACCAGCTCGGAGACTGCCCTCCGCTTAAACTTTCAGTACCTCACTTGGGTGAGCAGAGAAAGGCAGCCGACTGGTCACGGCCTCGAATCATTTTCTTTGAAAAGAGTAATCATAACCATAGCGATAGGTTACCAAAGCAAAATGTTATTAATTGTTTCAATAAACTGTTACGTACATTTGCAGAATTATCATAATACTCTTCTTTGCTATAAGTGTTGTAACAATTCATAATGAATGCATATAGGTTATTATGACCTTTGTATTTACATGTATTTTCGTTATTTTTCCCCAGAGAGTTGTAATCTTTCTGACTGGGTTTTTCTTGATGTTTTTTCTTAGTTATTTTTTTCTTGATCCTTTGCTCATAAATTTTTTCATTCTTGGGTTTTCTAGTTATTCAATAAAATATACATTACAAATGAACCTCGTGCCTTGATAATCACAGTTATCAGACAGTTGACACTATCAAATCATCATATTCACAGCACAATAACATCATATCTATCTCTCTATCTATCTATAACACCACACAAAAAAGCATCCCATACCACCAGGCCAACATTTATTTTACTAGATCATAATAATTAAGATTGTGAGAAAAATTATTACATTCAGAACATGGTCGATGGAAAAGTTCCTGCCTTATTCCTTGTCCCAAAATTGCTTCAAGTCTAGAAATATGGAGTTCTCTTAAGGTTAAGAAGATAAATACGGAAGTGTAATTAAGTTTAATTAATTGGCTGCTTTCTTTTCTTTTATGTGTGTAAGTATTTATATGTGTGTGCTATTATGAAAACCTAAGGGCACTATGAGAGATAATAGTCTTTGTAGTTTATTTGTTTTGGGTACAAAATTAATGTTTTACACTGATTAAAGAATGCTCTTGCTATATCTTAGGTCTCATGCAAATCACGATAATTTTAATTTTTCGCACTGTGTTTCAATTCTTATGACTAAATCAATTGAGACAAGCAAATGTTAATCCCTTGCATTAAGCGTTAACGAAAATGATTCTGAAACTCATAGTTTAGCAACAAGACAAAAAGGGTGGAAGAATGTATTTGGTATTTCTTGTAATTTGTATCCTCGTTATTGCTTTCAAAACAAAGAGTAGTCGAGAACATCAACATATTAAAATCGAAATCTTTCATTAAACAAAAGAAATACATATTTGCATCATTGTTAAAGAAAATTCCTGAACTTACGTTTCCTAGAGTCAAGTTTTTAGTCTCCACAAGCAAAGGCAAGTTCGGCAAATGTGTGGCATCGGGATTTAATTGAATGAGGTCGTCCGGTGTGAGAAATCTGGGTTGTCTCTGTTAATATGTTCACAAAATAAAAAAACGTGGTTTAATTTTATCTTCTTTCGCATCATACATAACTTGCATACTTATCTGATCAAACATCCCCCCTCCCCGTTCTATATTTATTCGTATCTCTCTCTCTCTCTCTCTCTCTCTCTCTCTCTCTCTCTCTCTCTCTCTCTCTCTCTCTCTCTCTCTCTCTCTCTCTCTCTCTCTCTCTCTCTCTCTTTTTCTCTCCCTATCTTTCTCCCCTACTCTCTCAGTCATCTTCTCTTTCATATAGTTTATCTTTGTATTTCTTTAAAATTTTAATATAGGATTATTATAATGACATCTTTACAATAGTTTTGACCGATTTACATCTACTTAGACTAACATAAAGAAAATAATACATTATATTAATTATTAGTATTGGTTTTATTTCTAATGCATTAGTTTTTTTTAATCAAGTTAAAAACAGGGAAAGATGAACAAAATAAATAAGGCCAGGTGATAATATCTCTACTCACCAGAGTTACCAACATTTGATTAGCTGCTACATTAGTCAAAACTATTCTCTCCATGGTAATTGAAAGCTGTGTGATCAGAGAAGGAAACTTTTGAGCTGTACATGGGTTGTCAATCGCGCGAGCGTCGCTCAGTGTCATTGAACTGAGCAATGTAATAACAACAATCACTGAGGGATACATCTTTGTTCTTGATGCTGAAAAAAAGGACGATAAATATTCAATAAAAGTAGAATATATTACAACATTACATAAATCTCGTTGTAATAACAACAGTGGAAAACATCTTTGATGCGGGCCAGTCTTTTCAGATTAAGGCGTTGCTACAATGAATATATTGCCGTTGTCAAAAACTCAATTAATGTAGTTACAGTTTAATTCTAAAGACGGAATGGCGTTATTAGAAAAAAAATCACAGATTAAGGATATGGTTCGAACAAGACTTGTAAATTGAAATTTTAGTCTTATAACAAAATGACACAAGGAAATTCGTAGTCGAAATGGTCGGACATAATTGGTGCTTCACCTATTTTATGTCAAGCCAGGTAACTAAAAAATAAAAGGTAATACGTTGCAGTAGAAGCATAAATGATTATAGGATATATACTGCATATTATTTTGAAAACAAGAGTCAGATTCCATTACACATTTTAGGACAATCAATTTGAGGTTTCTTCTTCTTCTTCTTCTTCTTCTTCTTCTTCTTCTTCTTCTTCTTCTTCTTCTTCTTCTTCTTCTTCTTCTTCTTCTTCTTCTGCTTCTCCTTATTACTATAAATTATTATTGTTTATTATTATTATTATTATTATTATTATTATTATTATTATTATTATTATTATTATTATTATTATTATTATTATTATTATTATTATTATTATTGTTGTTGTTGTTGTTGTTGTTATTATTGTTATTACTTTT
Organism: Elysia crispata; assembly: GCA_033675545.1. Taxonomy (NCBI): domain Eukaryota; kingdom Metazoa; phylum Mollusca; class Gastropoda; family Plakobranchidae; genus Elysia; species Elysia crispata. Next base: position 51,289 of record JAWDGP010004075.1, on the reverse strand, counting down.
ATGAATATTATTATTATTATTATTATTATTATTATTATTATTATTATTATTATTATTATTATTATTATTATTATTATTATTATTATTATTATTATTATTATTATTAATTGTTATTATTATTACTATTGTTATTATTGTTATTACTTTTATGAATATTATTATTATTATGCGTCTGATTATCCTTGTCATTATTTCTTCATTCCATCTCACTGTGATTGATTCTACTCTTATAGAGGAATACGGCTCCCGAATGTCTATTTTTAACCGAGATACCTTGCACTTAGTACAAAAGTTCAAAAATGAAAACGGTACTATCCAGAAGTTACTGAATTTTGAGCGTTTTTAAAATAAAAAGCTGCATGTTGGAAAGAGCATTTTATCTTTAATAGCCTCAGCCTGCTGACCCTTTCAAATGTATCCTTGCCCAAAAAAGAAAAACGCGACTTGAGCCACTATCTTCTCCAATCTATGATTATATATGCAACACAAAACAAACAAAAAACAAAACCGGAAATCTAAATTAAGAAAAAAGTCATCTTCTAACAGGATTTTCGGTTCGTTTATGCCCTGAGCCTTACCCTACCGCAAGTTTCGTAATGAGTACAATATAGTTTCATTGTCAGTGTGTCTAGATGTGCGGCATACTTTGTTGTGGCGAGTAGTGCGGAATCCCAGACGTACGAACTATTTTTAAAACCGCTTTTCTTCGCCGGCGCATACAAGACCACGTTGACATGTCGAAACCACAATCTATAGATAGCTCTTGTCTTTGAGTTCATGACTTTCGGCTCTTCATAGACCATTAAGAGTAAGTTTGCCTTCATTTAGCTCTTGATAATCTAGGAACAAAAATTATTATTAAGAATAGCGTTCTTTGCTAGTACGCTCAAGAAAAGTCATTCATAAAGCAATTGGCCTAAATATGGTTATTAATCGTTGAACACAGTAAAAAAAAAAAGGACATTTGAGGTGAGAGAAAAATCTGAAGATAATACAGTGTCATAAGGATTAGCTTTGGCGGGTAATAAATAAGCGATAAATCGCCACCGAGGATTATCTGCAAGTCGAAATCCTTTTTGATCAACCAGAAAATCTGTAATACCAAATTAGTCCTAAAATCAGGAGCTGATGCCTTTAATTGGAATTCGTGTTCCACCAATAGTCATTACATAAAGACCTCACTCGATAAATTTTACTCTGTTTGGTTAATCCTTACAGGATTTTGCATTTTAAAACACTTAATTTAAGATATCTTTTTCATTAGTTCCACAGCACACTCCAATACAGAGAGAGAGAGAGAGAGAGAGAGAGAGAGAGAGAGAGAGAGAGAGAGAGAGAGAGAGAGAGAGGAAATTTGATACTCATTCTGTGGTTGAATTTCATCTTTTTTATATTGTGAAGAAAGTTCATCATAAGTCTCAAATCTGCGTCTTTCCTGAATGCTACTACCGAGATGCCTCTAAATCTGCATCCTTTATGATTCTCCTTTCTATCACGAGTAAGGAGGTGTGGTTGGTGTATAAAAGGAATAATAAATTATCATTTTGTAGTATTCGAGTTGAATCAAATTATCAATAATTATTGACCTCATTGCTCATGGTCCTGGTAACTAGAATTAAAGTACTATCCTATCTACATTATCTGCTTATAGAGAGCCTGAGGAGATAAGGTGACGAGGAAGAAACACATACCTGAAAAGAGACTATATGCGTGAGAGTGTGTGTGTGTATTTGGCATCATTGAGTTTGCGTGAAAATTCGTCTGCATGCTCTATATGGATATAACTTTAGCATGTTTTATATATGTAAGAATAATAAGCAGAACTCGAGTGTACATACAATATACTCTTAATATCTTGTTTAGAACTAGATGTCTAAGTATTATAATATTCTGGAGAATAATTATGTTCGGAAACTGGCACGTGTTTAACCTCAGATCTGGCTGCGTAAGAAATCAAAGCCAAATACATGAAATAGGTCATGGAATCTCTGTGGCCTTGTAAAACTATGCTCTTCTTAGAACCAGAAGCCAAATTTCAGACATTACAAAGTCTAGACCTACTGAAATAACTCTAAGCAATGTTCAATAGAAAGTACCAAAGAACATAGAAGCAAATTGTAGTGCGAGGCGATGCGGCTTTCCTTAGCTCGCATAAGTTTATAACATTGATATGATGCGCTTAAGATTCCTGCTAGTGATTGACTATTTAAAAGCATAGGTGAAGTGTGTGTTTCTAGATCTCACACACGAAAAAACTAGCAATAACATGCTGCTTTATTCTCACCACAACTATAAAATAATCACAATGTGCTCTATGTTCTGAGGCATTGGTTTTAGCAAAATTATTAATTTTCTGTCTTATTTTCTCTTTTGGTGTTTATTGTACAATTCTTTATACAAAATATTTGATGTTGATAAAGGAAAGCAATCTCAGATGCTAAAAAGGAGTCTGAAAGGAAAAGCAAGAGTCACAAAATAGTAAAATATTATATTTTAAGAAAAGAAAGAAAACATTTGGTTTTTGCGTATATTTTCATGTCGGACTTCAACTGTTTTCTTTCAACTTTATGTTTTAAGTCTATTGATGTAGACCGTGCGGCTGAGCGATACAATTTCAAAGCCGCAAAAAAGTAGGCTTAAAGTGGAAACACGGAGAATTACGGTACCAAAACATCTATTCTTGAAAAAATGAATAAAATTAAAGAAAAACTAAAATTATAGAAGTTTCTTACCACACATACTTCTCCTTGAGTCCACTGTTTTCTTTGATATGCTTAGAAGCTTTGAGTTTGCAATTAAACTTGTCGTAGAAATACTTTCCATGACTTATGGACATCTTGAAGCATTTATATATACGTACCGGTAGTATGTGTTCAGTTGACAAACTTGGGTGATTAAAAAATTCCCGACAAACTTCACTATCCGAGAATCGTGAATGACTAGGAGTTTCTGTCCTTTGAGACCGGGATTTTCATTCTCGACGAATTGGTTATTTTTAGTGTCAGAAATTTGTCTTACCTACGGCTCCCACACTCACTTTGAAAACCCAATTACCTATGTTTCTCACATCCTTTTTAATGCGATTATCCGAAACAAGAAATGCCTATATTGTCATAATCTACTGCTTTCGTCCATTCGTGCCTCTCTGGATAAAGCGGATTTTTTACGGATTAGATATATTTTATCTTTACTTTTTTTTTGTTTCTGTTTTGTTTGTTTTATTTGTTTTGGTTTTTTATTTTTTTGTTTGTATTCTTTTTTGCTTCGTTTTGTTCTGAGGGGGTGGTTGTGGTTGGGTATTTTTTCTTAATGATAAAGTTTTAATGTGAAGTGCTAGGCAATTCTCATATTTTATTCCAATCTTATGAAAAATTATGTCGACCTTATCTCTAAGATCTCTTCTTCTATACCTCATATTCATTCCAGCCAATACATCTTCAGTAAATCAATCTGAAATTTTTCACGATTCTTCATAATTTATATTTTTTCTTAAAACTTTCCCCTCTTTCCATTTCGATCAAATAAACTTCATTTCAATAGGATTACGTCGCTCATTTTTTATACTCTTTCTCACCTATCTCTTCATCCGTCAATTTATTATTTTCTTTTTTTTTCTTTCTTTCTTTCCAATTTCTCTTTCTTTGTGTTTCTTTATTCTTGTTTCACTCAGATTACCTTGTAGTCAGCTACTTTCGTTTTCCCAATCATGGTTTTTAAATTTTTCAATATAACTATATTATAGAAAAGAGCAGCACAATTCTCTTTGGCTCTAGGCTCTAATATGTTGTCTTTTTAGAGATTCGTCACGAAAATATCCTTACGGTTGTGATATTGATAGATTTCGCGCATTTTTTCAATAGTCTTCAAAGTTGCAGAAGTCTTGTTGTGATTAAGTGGGTTTCAAAAAGGCAAAACATCATACTACTTCACAGAGTTTTAGATAGCTCTCATTCTTTATTGGCTTTCTATTTATTATGAGAAGACTTTCAAAAGCTTGTTGAGCGGGGTGTTATTATTTGTTTTCTTTTTAATTTGTTTTTGCTTTTTTGGCTATGCGGATCTTTTTTTATTTTTTTCATTTATTCATTTAATAATCATCACCATCGATATCACAATCACACATCATCATCGATATCACAATCACACATCATCATCGACATCACAATCACACATCATCATCGATATCACAATCACACATCATCATCGACATCACAATCACACATCATCATAATCATCATTATCATTATCGTCATTATAATTATTATTATTATTATTATTATTATTATTATTATTATTATTATTATTATTATTATTATTATTATTATTATTATTATTATTATTATTATTATTATTTTTCAATGGACATTTCGAATGGCTTATATTTTTTCACAATCACACATCATCATCATCATCATTATCATCATCGTCATTATAATTATTATTATTATTATTATTATTATTATTATTATTATTATTATTATTATTATTATTATTATTATTATTATTATTATTATTATTATTACTATTATTATTAATATTTTTCAATGGACATTTCGAATAGCTTAAATTTTTCAAATCTCTTTTACCTAAATGGAAGGTGGTTCAATGTATATGTTGTATCGGTTCACTACCCTGAAACATTAACAGAGACTCGATTCACTTTATTCCTGGTTTTATTTATATAATCAGATTTAATATCAAGTTAACATGAAAAATGAAGATTATTTGTCCATTAAAAAAAGAGTGCGGCGATTCGGCTTTCCTTAATCACATAGGAAATTAACATTTGTAATATTTGTATAATGCACTTCAAATTTATGAGTATAGAAGCATCGGTTAAGTAAAATAATGTTTCTTGGTCGCCATAAGATAAAACTATTAATCACAACCACATGCTGCGCTATTCTCACCACAACTATAAACTTATCACTGTGTCGTCTATGTCTTTAGACGAGGTTTGACACACAACTCTTTCTTGTCTCATTTTCTCTTTTGATATTTGTGTTATTATTATTTTTTTCGTTTTTTTTTTCGCAAAATATGCTATAGCGATAAAGGGAAAACAAGCTGGCAGGAGTGGTTTTCTCGCTTGAAGAATAAGGAGTCTCAAGAAAAAAAAAAACAAGTCACCGAATTATCTAATTAAACCTGGATTTATGTTTGTAAAAAAAGAAGATTAAAAAATAGCATCAAGTTTTTACTACTTTTTTTAACATTTCGCACCTCTTTTAAAGTATTAATATTCGACTTAAAGTTTTGAGTTTGTAGCTGTAGGCCATGCGACTGAGTGAATACAATGATTATTATTTCAAAACCTCAAAGGAAAGAATGAGCATAAAAAAGCATATAGTGAGAAATACGGTAGTAGAAATATCTATTCTTAAGACGTACATTGAAGTCTTACAAATAAGTAAAAAAAACTATTAAAGCACATGGAAAAGAATAACTGGATATATAGTATTCTCTTACCTGACATAGTTCTCCTTGGGTCTCACTATTTTCTTTGATATGCCTAGCAGATTTGAGTGTGAAATAATACTTTTTGTACCGTAGAAATGTTTTGCATGATTAGTGGACATCTTGGACATCTTATATACCTTATACCTCTTGGGTTGAGAAACTTAGGAGATTTAAAAAGAAACCGAAACCACTATTACCACAGTACTTGAGAAACATGAATGAGTAGGTTTTTCTGCCCTCTCAAACAGGAACTTTCATTCTCGACGAATAAGCTATTTATGACTGTAGCACTTTTCCGTGACTTGCGGCTTGCAAACTGCTATGGAAGCTCAATGACCTATTTCTTTCATTCTCCTTTTCAATTGTGTTGTCATCTCAAGCAAGAAGTGCCGATACCTTAGACCGATACTGACATATTTATTAATTACGTCAATTAGAGCCTTTGTATGTGCAAGAAAGGGAATGTTTAATGACTTTTTTGGGGGTTTGTTTGTTTGGTTTTTGGTTGCTTTTTTTTTTTTTTTTTTTTTTAATTTAGTTCCATAATTATATTTAAAACTTGTGTGTAGATCTATTCGATAGCGTGGAAAAAAGAGGTTTCTTTATTCTTGTTTCACTCAGATTACCTTGTAGTCAGCTACTTTCGTTTTCCCAATCATGGTTTTTAAAATTTTCAATAAAACTATATTATAGAAAACAGCTGCTGCCCTAATTGCCTACGGCAAAAAGGGCAGTAAGTAAGTAATAGAAAAGAGCAGCACAATTCTCTTTGTGAGAGACATACTCGGTTATCATGCTGTAGAGAAATGGTCAGTATGGAAAGTCCACAACAATCGAGGCATTTTCACAACCTGATACTATTTTCTGGAATCCCCTAAAAACTAAAAGTATTACACTCAAAACAAAAATAAAAGTAATATCAAAATAAAATTAACAATAAAAATGATAATGATAAATATACATTAACAATGCAAAAAGGCAGTTCTTGCATTATAAGTAGTAGTAGTAGTAGTAGTAGTAGTAGTAGTAGTAGTAGTAGTAGTAGTAGTAGTAGTAGTAGTAGTAGTAGTAGTAGTAGTAGTAGTAGTAGTAGTAGTAGTAGTAGTAGTAGTAGTAGTAGTAGTAGTAGCAGTAGTAGTAGTAGTAGTAGTAGTAGTAGTAGTAGTAGTAGTAGTAGTAGTAGTAGTAGTAGTAGTAGTAGTAGTAGTAGTAGTAGTAGTAGTAGTAGTAGTAGTAGTAGTAGTAGTAGTAGTAGTAGTAGTAGTAGTAGTAGTAATAGAAGAAGAAGAAGAAGAAGAAGAAGAAGAAGAAGAAGAAGAAGAAGAAGAAGAAGAAGAAGAAATGGTGATAGAAGCATGTAGTACTTGTAACAGTAGTAGTAGTAGTAGTAGTAGTAGTAGTAGTAGTAGTAGTAGTAGTAGTAGTAGTAGTAGTAGTAGTAGTAGTAGTAGTAGTAGTAGTAGTAGTAGTAGTAGTAGTAGTAGTAGTAGTAGTAGTAGTAAAAGCAGAAGAAGAAGAAGAAGAAGAAGAAGAAGAAGAAGAAGAAGAAGAACAAGAACAAGAACAAGAACAAGAACAAGAACAAGAACAAGAACAAGAAGAGAACAAGAGGAAAAAGAGCAACTGTAACAGTAAAACAAGAACTGCAAAAAGTATTAAAGGCAGAGTTTTATGTAAATTATTTTATAACTACATCTTTATATAAGACGACGAAATATCAAATTGCAGTTCTATTGTAGTACATGTGTGATCTATGTTATAAATTAAGTTCAGAAAAATTTGTTGTCATTTGGTCATGTTCTAATTTTAATTTTTTACCCCCCAAAATCGACATCTAAAATGTTTGATAAAGATGCAAGATCGCTGCCATAGCAAAAAAAATATCATTTAGGCTTTTTGTTCGAAGGCCGAATACATACAATGGCACAGGCAATTGTTATACGGTTTACAGCCTAATGGTCCTTAGCTATAAAATAAACATTTATTTTTTGCCCTTACAAATGTTTCCCAATAATCTCTGCCAAGCGGTTGAACATAGGTAGAGATCCACTTTCAGTTTCTGTGGTTTTTCTTGACCCAGATTAACGTTTCCTTTTTTACAAAGGTTATTTTGGGAAAAAGTATACTTATAAGATATATTCTGATTTTCTTCATATGATAAAATACTTTATGTCTCTCTCTCTCTCTCTCTCTCTCTCTCTCTCTCTCTCTCTCTCTCTCTCTCTCTCTCTCTGTCTGCCTCTGTCTCTCTCTATCTCTCTCTGTCTCTATCTCTCTCTCCTTCTCTGCCTCTCTCTCTCTGTCTCTCTCTCGCTCTCTCTCTCTCTCTCTCTCTTTCTATCCATCTACCTCTATCTGTCTCTCTCCTTCTCTTTCTCTCTCCCTCTCTTTTTCTCTCTCTCTGTCTCTCTCTGTCTGTCTCTTGTCTCTCTCTCTATTTATCTATCTACCGATTCATCCATCCATCTATTTATATCTATCTATCTATCTATCTCTATTTTCCCTGTATGTCTCTCTTTAAGTCTCTGCCCTCTTCTAGTTATGTATCTCTCAGCTCTTTTTCTGTCTGTCTGTCTGTCTGTCTCTCTCTCTCTCTCTCTCTCTCTCTCTCTCTCTCTCTCTCTCTCTCTCTCTCTCTCTGTATATATATATATATATATATATATATATATATATATATATATATATATATCTTTCTCTTTTCATCATCTTTTATATAATTATTGACTATATTAAAGTCTATTCTTTCACTTTCTTTCCTTGTGTGATTAAATCTTTTATCCTCTGTACAGTTTAAAAGTGAAGTTATCAAATTCAGTGAAACATCTTTTTAATTCAAATGTTTGTGCCTTGCCTTGCTTTGACTATTTTATTGCTCCTTCGTCTTGTACACAAGTGGGAGGGTGGGGAAAGAACCCAATGGATATCTCGTAAAAGCCAGCTTTGCTTGGTTAAGTTACTGGCTTTTTTTTTTTAATAAAATTTTGGAAGCTTTCTTTAATTTTTATATTCTAAGTCTGTCAATTTCGTGTGCTTTAAGCACCTTTCCGTGAGTGAAATGCTGCGATAACCGATTTTGAGAAAAGTTTTTCCCTTCCTATGTTAATTTCCCTTCCATGTAATAATATTTTAGTCGTGTCAGGGCAGGACTTCAAGTCATAAAGATAGTTTCTAGATGCAAATGAACAGACTAGGCAAACCACGCTATATTTGGAATTTTAAGTGACGAATAGATTTACAAGAATAAAAAGCTTAGAGTTGCGTGATACATGCATGAATAAACAGATTAGTGGTAAGTGGTTTTTTATTTCTCTGGTTTTTTTTTCAAAAGATTGTTGAGCGGGGTGTTATTATTTGTTCTTTTTAATTTGTTATTGCTTTTTTGGATATGCGGATCTTTTTTTTTTTATTTTTTTCATTTATTCATTCAATAATTATCACCATCGATATCACAATCACACATCATCATCGATATCACAATCACACATCATCATAATCATCATCATTATCATCGCCATTATTATTATTATTATTATTATTATTATTATTATTATTATTATTATTATTATTATTATTATTATTATTATTATTATTATTATTATTATTATTAATTTTCAATGGACATTTCGAATGGCTTATATTTTTTCACAATCACACATCATCATCATCATCATCATTATCATCATCGTCATTATAATTATTATTATTATTATTATTATTATTATTATTATTATTATTATTATTATTATTATTATTATTATTATTATTATTATTATTATTATTACTACTACTACTATTATTAATATTTTTCAATGGACATTTCGAATAGCTTAAATTTTTCAAATCTCTTTTACCTAAATGGAAGGTGGTTCAATGTATATGTTGTATCGGTTCACTACCCTGAAACATTAACAGAGACTCGATTCACTTTATTCCTGGTTTTATTTATATAATCAGATTCAATATCAAGTTAACATGAAAAATGAAGATTATTTGTCCATTAAAAAAAGATTAAAAAAAAAAAAAACGAGCAACATAATTATGATCATGATATAAAAATTCTCAATCCATATTATACAAATAGTATCATACCTGAAGTATTTTTTAAATCTTGAAAAAACAGTAATTCTGAAGGCCATTCATAATTACAAAAAGATATAAGTGATAGACAACACATGAAAAATGCTAGAAATATATGCATCTTCTATCTGTTTTACAAAGAGATATTGCGCCAGGAACATTATTTGTATGCAACGGTAAAAGATTTTGCGCCAAAAAGTTGTAAAAGCTGAATGTAAAAAATGGATTTTTATTTTATTTTAAAATATTTTCAAAAATGTTTTGCAGCTTTTGTAAAAGCATGGACACGAAGGCTATTTCTTATCTTTTTCGGTAAAGACTTGCACGTATTAGACGCAGAAGATTCAAATTTTAGTCTCACGATTTAAATTCAAGAGTGCATAGTTTCCTTTCCTACATTATATAATTAATTGTTAAATGACAAATTACACCGACAAAAATTGTGAAATAATTTATTGAAATATGACTAGACATTACTTCTTTAGTAACTGGATTTTTGTTCTACTATTTACTGCATTGATTGTAAAACATTCTAAAAAACACATTTCGTTATCTTGAGAAGAACAATCATAAAACTGTACAAATATAAATAAATTTCATGTAAAAGATGACACTTTCAGCATATATAATACAAACAATATCAAACTAAGTGTTACGGAAGATACTTACAGGTATCATTGAAGAATAGACTAAATCTTAGTCATACATTGTCATGTATTTTTTATAAGTTCAACTGCACGTCGCAATGTGACTGATATCGAAATCAGCCGCACATATTAAAAAAAGTCGACGAGCACATGAAACCATAAAAAGACATGAAATAAACATTGTTTTGTACAGAGAGAAGAATTTCTCACTATCAACCATAAAAGCCAAAAAAGTGAGTTGCATTCAATGATAATGCATTATTAAATCCTCTCCACTGGTAACAAAAACATTATTCTATGTATCCATTACTTGGCGAGTTTGTAGGAACAATTATTACAGTTGAATCACCCTTATAAAAAAGGGGCCAAAAACTACGAGCAAAATATGTTAATTTAACAAAGAATTGAATTAAAAATGATACAGATTGTGCAATTAAAAGTCACAAAATGCTTAATACAGCTACAAGTGTTATGTTTGTATGAAAGACATTCAATGGAATGAAATACATGTATATACTTGACTATACATGTGAGAATCATTAATTTATCCCTGAACTTCACTATAAAGCGTAGTGAAGTTTGCTTCCAAGTTTCCGAGAAAAATCTGCGTATCCTTTCCCAGAACATAGTTTCTCTTGTATCGACGCGTGTCGTCCGAGATGTTTTTCATCGAGCTTGGCATCACCGAAGCGTCCACAAAGCTGCTTATCGTTATGTTCCTGCTTATTGCAAGATGGTGGACTTTACAAAGCAGTTCAAACAGCTTCTGCTTCAACCCACTCAGCTCATTTTCTAGAACTCTGTCGTCAACAGCAATCTGCTCTCCGAGTGCCTGCTGCACAAACACAATATGGATCGAAACGTCACGGTAGGTTTGACGTAAAAAATCCTCCATCTGAAAGAAAGAGAAAATTTTCAAGAGAATTCCATCAATCAACTGAAGAATCATCATTACTTTCATAATCTCAGAGCTTAAAATTTAGAAAAGAGAAATATGTCAAAAGCGTGCCATCATACATCAGAAGAATCATCATTACTTTCATAATCTCGGTGCTTATAATCTTTATCATAATCATCGTTTTAATCGTCAATATTCATCGTTACTTTAGCCCTCGATGACTTCAGCTTTATTTTACAAGATAATATTTAAACTGACCGAAAAAATCATTACATATAGAGCATCGTCAATAGAAAAGGCCCTGCTTTAATCCTTGTCCCGAATTGCTTTAAGCTAAGAAATATGAACTTCTCTTTGAGTATGGAAGACAAATAAGGAAATGCACTTTAGATATACATTGTTGTCTGATTCTGCTGGAGGATTGGCTGCCTTCGTTTCTTTTCTTTGCGTGTGTGTGTGTGTGTGCTATATGAAAACTTAAACAGTTAAACGAGTGTTTGTAATTTCTTTTTGTGTGTGTGAGTGTGTAAAAAAATGTTTTACACTGATTAAAAAAATGCTCTTGTTATATCTTGGTTCTCATGCAAATTACGATAACTTTACGTTTTTGCACTGTGTTTCAATTCTTATGATCAAATCAATTGAGACAAGAAAATGTAAATTTTTTGCATCAAGCGTTAATAAAAATGATTCTGAAACTCGTGGGAAAACGACCTGACAAAGTGTGAGGAAAAAATATGTTTGGTAAGTAGTGTGATGACTTATACCAATTTGTAATTTGTATCCTCATTTTGCTTTAAAACCAAAATACAGTCTATAATATCGATTTATCAACAAACCAAAACTGAATTCTTTCATTAAGCAGTGGAAATATATATTTTCATCATTGTTAAAGGTATTTCTTGAACTTACGTTTCCTAGAGTCAAATTTTCAGTCGCCACAAGCAAAGGCAAGTTGGTCAAATGATAATCGGGATTTATTTCATTGAGGTCGTCCGCTGTGAGAAATCTGGGTTGGCTCTGCTCATGCAACAAAAAATATGTTTTAATTTTATCCTCTTTCGCATGATGAATAACTTGCATATTTATGTGATCAAACATATCCCACCCCCGTTCATTATTTATTCGTCCCTTATTGCACCTCTCTCTCAATCTCTCTCAATTTCTCTCTCTCTCTTTCTCTCTCTCTGTCTCTCTCTCTCTCTCTCTCTCTCTCTCTCTCTCTCTCTCTCTCTCTCTCATTTGTTTTAATCTAAAACTTCTTTTGCATATTGAATGGCCTAGAATTCTATGAGATCGAATATCCCTTCTTCTCATTCTATATTTACTCGTCCCTTATTACTTTCTCTCTCTGTCTCTCTTTTTCTCTCTCTCTTTCTCTTGCTATATTTCTCCCATTCTCTCTTCAACATTTTCTCTTTCATATATGTTATCTTTGTATTTCTTCAACATTTTAATCAAGCATTATTATAACATCTTTACAATAGTTTTAACCAATTTACATCTACCTAGACTAACAAAAACATAATGATACATTAATAATTAGCACAGTATTGGTTTTTTTATAAATGCCTTAGTTAAACAGGGAAAGATGAACATAAAATACATAAGGCCATGTGATAATATCTCTACTCACCAGAGTTACCACCAGTTGATTCGCTGTTTCATTAGCCAAGCCTATTACCCAGATGGTTAGAGAAAGCTGTCTATTAAAAGGAAAGTCTTGAGCCTTACATGGGTTGTCTATCGCGCGAGCGTCGCTCAGTGTCATTGAACTGAGCAATGTGATAGCAACGATCACTGAGGAATACATCTTTGCTCTTGATGCTGATAGAAAAAAAGTAAGATACTTATATGTTTAGAGCAAAAATATTTCTACAAGATTCCATACATCTCGATGCAATGAGAACAGTTCAAATGAATGATTATGCGGGCCAATCTTTTCATATCATTATTATTAGGGTAACCAGGCGCTCCTACACTAAACACATTGTTGTTCTCAAAAACAATAAGCATACAGCCGTTTTAATTTTACGACCAAATTAGCCTGATAGAATTATCGTACAATTAGAGTTTTAGGTTGTTGATTTGGTTAGATTTCGGCCACTATTTTCTTGCTGTCTTGCAGCGAGAATGACAAGATGAGGTAAAGGGTGGGACACACACAAGAAAAAAGACATTCAGATTGCAGAGAAAGTCATCTACATGTGTTTTTATTGGCTCTAAATGGAAGGGATTAATAGCATTTTTATTATGTGGGAATTTATAAGTAGAACCGACTCGAGTGTACTTTTAGCATCCTGTTTAGAACTTAACGAGACATCTCTTCTTCATGCACTATTTTACCAATAGTATGTATTCGAAAAGTTACTCAGAAACCCATTATAAGTTGTCATCTGAGAAACTGGCGAGTGTTTTGACCTTTTTACCTGGCTGTGTAAAAGCCAAATTTATGGACTCGGTTATGGGATCTCTCTCACTGGTGTGGTTTTTAGATCTGTGCTTTTTTAAGAAACAGATGATATAGTCATAATTGCTTTCTTTGACTCTAAATTTTAGAGTTTTAGTTATGTCGACTTTCTCTGAGACAACCCTAGGCAATTTTTACCAGAGAGTAAGTCAGAACACGATCGCAACTGATGGAGTGCGGCGATTCGGCTTTCCTTAATCACATAGGAAATTAACATTTGTAATATTTGTATAATGCACTTCAAATTTATGAGTATAGAAGCATCGGTTAAGTAAAATAATGTTTCTTGGTCGCCATAAGATAAAACTATTAATCACAACCACATGCTGCGCTATTCTCACCACAACTATAAACTTATCACTGTGTCGTCTATGTCTTTAGACGAGGTTTGACACACAACTCTTTCTTGTCTCATTTTCTCTTTTGATATTTGTGTTATTATTATTTTTTTCGTTTTTTTTTTCGCAAAATATGCTATAGCGATAAAGGGAAAACAAGCTGGCAGGAGTGGTTTTCTCGCTTGAAGAATAAGGAGTCTCAAGAAAAAAAAAGCAAGTCACCGAATTATCTAATTAAATCTGGATTTATGTTTGTAAAAAAAGAAGATTAAAAAATAGCATCAAGTTTTTACTACTTTTTTTTAACATTTCGCACCTCTTTTAAAGTATTAATATTCGACTTAAAGCTTTGAGTTTGTAGCTGTAGGCCATGCGACTGAGTGAATACAATGATTATTATTTCAAAACCTCAAAGGAAAGAATGAGCATAAAAAAGCATATAGTGAGAAATACGGTAGTAGAAATATCTATTCTTAAGACGTACATTGAAGTCTTACAAATAAGTAAAAAAAACTATTAAAGCACATGGAAAAGAATAACTGGATATATAGTATTCTCTTACCTGACATAGTTCTCCTTGGGTCTCACTATTTTCTTTGATATGCCTAGCAGATTTGAGTGTGAAAATATACTTTTTGTACCGTAGAAATGTTTTGCATGATTAGTGGACATCTTGGACATCTTATATACCTTATACCTCTTGGGTTGAGAAACTTAGGAGATTTAAAAAGAAATCGAAACCACTAGTACCACAGTACTTGAGAAACATGAATGAGTAGGTTTTTCTTCCCTCTCAAACAGGAACTTTCATTCTCGACGAATAAGCTATTTATGACTGTAGCACTTTTCCGTGACTTGCGGCTTGCAAACTGCTATGGAAACTCAATGACCTATTTCTTTCATTCTCCTTTTAAACTGTGTTGTCATCTCAAGCAAGAAGTGTCGATACCTTAGACCGATACTGACATATTTATTAATTACGTCAATTAGAGCCTTTGTATGTGCAAGAAAGGGAATGTTTAATGACTTTTTTTTGGGTTTGTTTGTTTGATTTTTGGTTGCATTTTTTTTTATTTGGTGTTTGTTGAATAATAATAAAAGTATTTAATTTCTTCTTCGAATTTGGTTGCATAATTATATTTAAAAATTGTGTGTAGATCTATTCGATAGCGTGGAAAAAAAAGAGGGGAAACTCTTGACCTCGTTTTGTTTGCATTACTCGCTTTCAAGACGTGCATGTATGTCAAGCACGTTTTCGTGTTAATATGAATAACAAAATGAAAGTGTTAGGCAATACGTGCATTTAACAAATTTGTTCTGCTCCATTTCCTTTGTCATATCTTTTTTTCCGTGTACATTTGAGGTCAATTAGTGCTCAAAGGAAGCAGGTTAGCTAAATTTTCTCTTATTATTTCTCTATGTCCTTTTTTCCTGTGGGACTAACTCGCTTCTTTTTTTTCTGTTCCCATGTCTTTTTTACTCTCCTTTATCACCCTTTATTCTTTCTTTATTTCCTTCTCCCTCGTTTCTTTCTTTGTGGTTCTTTCTCATTATTTCGCATAAAATCGATTAATACAAAATAATGAGTGGCAATATTCTCTTTGTGAAAGACAACATATTAGAGTACCACGTGTGCAGAATGTAAATAATGGTCAGCATGGAAAACCAACTACCATCAGCAAATCAACAGTTCTTGTTATTATTTTCTAGAATTCCATATTCTTAACATTTGATTAGTTTGTTTTTTCTGAGTGTTGTGTCCTAAAAACTTTTTTAAAGTTTAAACCAACTCTTTATTTAATATCTTTGACAGTTTCATACAGTGCTTGATACCTGTGGTTTAGGCTATAAATTACCTGACACGGAGGGAAAAAATAAAGTTCGTTTTCTTTCCTATTCTCAAGCCGCGTTTTCACTTTTTCCCCTTTGCTGTTGAAATTAATAAGCAACTCTTTATAATTTAATAAGATTTGTGACATGGACTATTCCAAAATTTCATTGTATTACTCGTTCTCTTGAATGTCTGCCTGTTTACCATGAGAAATGATAATCATAGTCTGAAAACATTTACTGTTTCAAAGTTGTAACAACAGCTTTCATTCATGTTCTTGAGTACTGTTATTTTTATAATTATAATTATAATATTAACAATGCTGGTTAATACAAGCATAAGAATAAAAACGATAATGAAAATGATGGTAATGATGAAGGCTAATATTGATGTTGATGAACAAGATGATTATTATTATTATAATAATAATAATAATAATAATAATAATAATAATAATAATAATAATAATAATAATAATAATAATAATAATAATAATAATAATAAAAATAATAATAATAATAATAATAATAATAATAATAATAATAATAATAATAATAATAATAATAATAATAATAATAATAATAATAATAATAATAATAATAATAATAATAATAATAATAATAATAATAATAATAATAAATATAAAAACCACATAAACGAATACAATGATAATTATTATGATTTAAAGGTAGGAACAAGAAGAAGAAGAAGAAGAAGAAGAAGAAGAAGAAGAAGAAGAAGAAGAAGAAGAAGAAGAAGAAGAAGAAGAAGAAGAAGAAGAAGAAGAAGAAGAAGAAGAAGAAGAAGAAGAAGATGATGATGATGATGATGATGATGATGATGATGATGATGATGATGATGAAGAGAGAGAGAGCAGGAGGAATAGGATGAGAAGAAAAACTAAAGATGAAATATCATGTATGTGTAATATCTTTGTATCTTATTTTATCTTTCTTTGGTTCACCCCCATTTTCTTGACGTCCATATCTGCCTCTTTATCTTAGACTATTAGATATCAACCTGCAATTTAATTGTAAGTTTTATATGTGTGACCAATATGTCATGTTATCTTCTATATTAAGTCTTGTTCTACTCATATATAAACGGATAACGTCGAAACAGGATTCAATGATATTAACGAAGCAATATGCGCATTGATATAGAAAAAAGAACAACATAATTCTCTTTTCAATGATCAACTAAATACACTTGTTGATCTTTGACATTGTTAAATATGGTTTACAACCACATAGTCAATAAATATAAAATAAGCCTTAACATTTTACTTATTTACCATTAATTTAGTTTTTTTAGATTTTTCTCAAAATCATGATTAGTTTATGTTAAGTTTACATATAATGATTTTTTTAGCTCATTATAATGTCTAAAAAAAACTTCCCAGTACTCGGCCAAAATGTGAAGATTGGAAGACATCCGCTTTCAGTTTCTGTGGTTTCTCTTGACTTTGACTGGGGTTTCTTTGGCTGGGAGAAAACCCTCTATCCCGAGACAAAATTTTGTGACTTGACTCTAACATTGTACAGGGCTATCCTGTAGTATTTTTAGCGATCCAATCCATACTGAGGGATCCCTTCGAGAAACTCCATGCCCCACTTCTTAAAAAACACATAGACACTAGACGCACAGAGAGAGAGAGAGAGAGAGAGAGAGAGAGAGAGAGAGAGAGAGAGAGAGAGAGAGAGAGAGAGAGAGAGAGAGAGGAGGAGGGGGGAGGCATGCGTGCATGTAAATATACTGACTACTGATTTCATAGCGGCTGTAGGGAGATCCTGAACAAGCCAAAGACCGTAAAAATAACGACCGAGGCCAAAGACCGAAGGTCTACTGGTACCTAGGAATTTTATTCCTGTTTATATTCCAGATTTTAGTTTCGGGTCAGAGGTTGCCCTGTTACCAGCAGTGCTGAATAAAGGGCTCCAGTTCGCTTTGAACAAGATATCTAGAGAATTTTGATTCAGCTATGAAAATCTATGTTATTTTAATTGTTTTTGTAAGAATCGTTATTTATAAGATACATATACCTGAGTCCATGAACGTCTATCTTGATTTAATTTTTCTTTTAAGTATTTACTTTAATGAAGCATGCTTATGCGAAACTGAAAGGAGATAAGATCAGATTTCTTTTACGTGAGTAAAGGTCCAAATACTTATGTTTATCCTTTTAGTCCTCTCTCTCTCTCTCCCTCTGTCTCTCTCTCTCTCTCTCTCTCTCTCTCTCTCTCTCTCTCTCTCTCTCTCTCTCTCTCTCCCTCTGTCTCTCCCTCTTCTTTCTCTATCTATCTATCTATCTATCTATCTATCTATCTCTTTCTTTCCGTCTCTCTCTATGCCCCTTTATATTTGGGCATCTTTATCTCCTCTATCTATCTCTCTCTTCATCCCTCTTTTTCTTTCTCGCTCTTTTTTTATTTTATTTTCAATCATAAAAGATTTTTTTAACTTTCTTTACTTCTTTCATTCTTCCTTTTATCCTCTGTGCTGACTATAAATGAAGACAACAAAACCAATAAAAATCGTTGCATTTTAGTTTTCACTATTGTATTGCTTTTTCCTCTTGAAAAACCATTAAAGATTGTAAAGAGAACTCGAGGATTCTTTGAAAGAGCGAGACTGGTTTAATTTTTCTTTGAGTTGTTTTTTGTTTAGTGGTTTTTTTTTTAAAATAATATTCTAAGTGATTTTTCGTTACTTTTATAAATTCTATTTTTTTTCCGCCACCGGAATTACCTTCCGCATCTTACTTCGGGTGAGATGTTTCAATGAGCGATTTTGGTGCACTATTACTACTAATTTCCCATCCATCTGACGATTCTCAAAGAAGTGTGAGAACAATACTTTATAACATTGAAACATTATCAATATGCAAGTGGACATTTCAGAGAAACCACATTCCGTTTTGATCTGACAGTTACATACTGATTTTAAGAATAAAAAGCTGTGAGTTACGTGATAACAGAATAAATATATTACTATTAGGTGCTTGCAGTCTGTTTCGCTGGCTTTTGGCTTGAAGCATATTTTTGGTTTTGGTGGATTTTTCGCAT